>APFE030151882.1:0-20198 GCA_000404065.3 Pinus taeda
AAAGGAAACTATCTATTGAGGTCAGGTTGAGCATAACTAGGGTAAGATGGAATTGCCTGGGCAATAAGCCTTTGCATACCAGCATAAGGCATCTGCTGCTGGTAACCTTGATAGGGGTAAGTTTGTTGACCAAATCTGGTATAAGGTGGTTTTTGAGCACCAGGATACATTTGTTGTTGTCCAAACCCTGCATAGGCTTGTTGACCAGGACCTGGGTAAACTTGTTGTTGACCAAACCCATCATAGGCTTGTTGACTAAGTCCAGGATGAGGTTGGTACTGTTGGGATTGTTGTTGTTGATATTGTGGTTGCCATGGCTATTGGAGCAATTGTTGTTGATACAACGGTTGTTGATTTAACAGTTGTTTCCTACCAATGTAATCTTGACCAGGTTGTGAATACACTAAACTAGTGTAAGTCTGAGTCATTCTAGTAAAAGGTAAACTGGCCTGAGGTTGTTGGACTCTAGGCACAAACGGTTGTTGTAAAACTGCCTGAGAAGGCTGAATCTATAAACCCGAAACTTATGGTTCTGAGGTTGAAGGACCAACTTGCACAGGTTGAGACGCAACTAATTGAGCTTGTGACTGCGGTAAATTTGCAACAACAAGTGTAGTAGCCATGGATGAGACAGATTGCATAGGTTGTGATGGATACAAAAGCCTTGGTTGAATGAGCATTGTTGGCTTCCACTGACATATAGTCATTCCAGGCTGACCTAAAGATGACAACATACCGCCATATGGTTTCCCCCCAGAAAATGGAGGATAAGGAGATTGTGCATATTGTTCTACATATGGCGATAATCCAGGTTAAAGCGGATCCATTCGATGGTAACAAGATGAACCAGCTTGATATTTACTTGATGGGTCAAGTTGTTTAGTATCCGTTAATGAAGAACCAGATAAAATTCCCATAGAGGACATGGGTGAAGGCCAAGGGCTAGAAGCAACACTTGAGAGGGTTCCAGATAAAGATTGGTAACCCGGTGGGATGGATGGAACACCATACAAATGTGACTTAGGTATCTTAGTAAACATCGAAGAGGTAGCAACAAAAGATTATGTCGCAGCTATAATAGATGGTACAGTCTGGGATGTTTACTCTGCCATAGTTAAATTTCCTAAAAAATTCCCTAACGAGTCAACGGATGTCTGAAAGTAATCAGGATCAAAAGGAGTAGTAAAATGAGGAGTATGAGGATAAATATAAAGTCCAGGTCCAAATCGAACTGGAGTTCTAGGTGTTTCTTCCTCAGGTTCCTCTTCTATCAAAATCAAACCAGGTGGAAGGATTTCACCGTCAAGTCCGTAATAGATTTCCAGTATTTGTTATTGAGGTAAAGGAGAAGTCTCGACAGTTGCGGATGTTTGAGGATGAACTGGTCGATCGTCTTCTGGTATGGTAACAACTTCTGATTGTTCAACTTCAAGATCCAAGTGTTTTGGTAAAATAACAACAGGTTCAAGTTGGGCTTTTTGACCAACTTCTAGTTCAGAAGTAACTTCTGATTAAGTGATGATAATTTCTGGATCAACTTCTGGTTGAACAGATTCAGGTTCAAAAGTAATTTCTTGTTGAACAACTTTGGGTTGAGAATCAACTTCTTGTTGGACAACTTGGGTTATTGTTTCATTAGGTTCACTTCTAGTGTCCTCAGATAATTGTGGAGACTCCACTTCAGTAACAGATGTACTAGTAATTGTATGAGTAACTGGGGTCACAGTACTTACCAGTATAGGTGTTTATGGTAATTCAAATGAAGAACCAGAAGTTTGGGATGTACTGGATTCAGTCAAATGAGATCGCTTTGGCCGAATAGGTGTAGCTTCAGGTGGTGAAGGTGGTTTACTCGTTGTCCTCCGTGAACGACGGGGTAAGGGTTGATGTTACTCCATGATTGCTGATTGATTTTATTACAAAAAATAAACAAACAAAAAGGGGTAAGCTAGGAAAAAGGATTACCAAGCAACTGCGAACTGCAAAATACCTCCTGATGAAACGAGAAGTACGGGCATGCAATCTCCCCAAATGTTGTGTTCGGTGTATCAAAGTGTACAAGGCAGCGAACTCAATTACCTAAGGATGGATAGCAACCTAATGTAGTCCTCCCATATATACCCAAAAGTAGGTGGAGGCCCAATCCATGTTAGCGGTATCTAATGTGAAATCGCACAGTGAGAGCATTCATTTATACTTTATGTACTGTAACACCGCCCTATATACTTGAAGATACGTGGATGAGCTATGATATACTCACGTACGTGGAATGAGGTATCACACTCGGAATGTATCGCAGACAAGTTAGCGACAACTGCTATGTTTTACGATGCCGGAACACGTCTCTAGCCTAGAATCTCTAAAAATTTTGCGTTAGGTGACAATGCTCCATTAGGTTAATTGAGATTAATTTTTAAGTTGATCTTGATTAAGAGTTTGTCTTTAATGTTTCACCATGTGATGTCTTTGAAATTCATAGAATGCAACTATAATGAGAAATATTCTTTCTATTTTATTTTGAATAATGAAAACCTTAACTAATAGGGATAGAGAAATCAGATTCTTTTAATCAAATAACGAAGAGCACATCTAATGCAATTTCCCTAAACTATTCCTACAAGCACACACAAACTTTTCAATGCACAATGCAAGTTTTTCTTTTCAATTCCGTTAATGTTGAGATGAACAAAAGGAAACTAATGCACATACAATCAATCAATATTTTTGCAAGAATGAAGTCTCTACGACAGTTTCTTTTCTAAAGAAATGAAGACTTTACGACACTTTCTTTTCAGCAAAGATTAATCGACTATAAGATAACTTTGAAAATGAATTGATAATGATAAACAAATCATTCAAGAAACACCAAAAAATCAAGGCCAAAGTAGGTCTAGGAAAGGAAACACAAATTTATTTCAGAGACACAACAATCATTAATCTTTTAGCAAGCAAAAACAGAAGGAAATTTGGAAAAAACGAAGCCAAAGGTGGGCTTTTTGACCTAAGGAGTATCATCATAGCCCTGAATGGGAGACAATGTGCTTCAGAGCACTGTCATCAATCCAAGGGTGCTCTGCAACGCACTGTGTCCAGACCAAGCCGGTGCTGGTACCAGAGAGGCCATTTAAGGGACATTCAAGCACAATTTTTGACCAAAAAACACTTCAAAAAGGCTGAAATGAGATCAATGGAGGAAAGTAAAGTCTACTAGGGTGTACTAGGATGAAGATAAACTACCTGGAACGATGATCATTCCCCAATAGAGTCGCCAATTTTTTATGTGGAATTTTGTATCTATGGATGAACACAACTTCCCTAAGTGGGTAGTTACACTTAGAAAAACAGAGTTAAAGAGTTTAACCTTTTCCTATAGAAGATAAATAAGACAAGGGACCAACTTGTTATATTTCGCTTCCCTTTGTCTCCTTTGAATAGCTCCCATTGCTCCTTCTCTAACTGAATCTACTCGATCAGTACCTGCAATCATAAACAGACGAAAAAAACCAATCAAAGAAAGATATCTATCTACTATAAGAAAATGGAATTGAAAGCATTTACACATATAATCATCATAAATAAAGATAAGATTATGGGAAAAGGCGTAAATAACTTTATTGAATAGAAGGAAGAGTTACAACCAAAGAAGTCCAATCCCATGTCACTCATCTAGCTTGAGTTCCATCCTTCATCACACAAAAAGCACAACATTCCGACAACATAACAATACTTTCTTATGATCTCAAACCTCAAACCAACAGTATCTCCTTACAATTCTTCAAAGTCCAGCCCCTAATCACTATGATAAGTGCTCAATTTATAGGGAAATGGAGGTGGTTTTGTCATAAATTGGGCATTGAATGGCTTTCCAATTTGGGAGTTAGTTTCCATGGAGGAAGGGATGAGAGAATAGGAGGCTATTTGGTTCATTCCCTATCCAATTTAGATCTCATAGGAGAGGATAAGAGGTGGTAATCTTCTAGAATGGTATATAATGTAGGAATATTCTCAGAACCCTATGAATATTTCGCTCAATCTCACCTAATGCAGGTCAAAGTGGGCCTAGGTGATCTGCAGAGCAGGGTTGAATGGGCCTAGGTTCTATGTAGCGCATTTACCCCTGACCAAGGCTATGCTGGTCCCTCAAGGAGTCATTTCAGGATGTCTTCAAGCCAGGAAACTCTCATGAATGATGGCATTCAATGTGATGACTTGTCTAGGGCATGTAGCAACTGAATTAGGGTTTGATGAGCCCTAATAGTATTGATCTGAATGTTGGGAGTGATGTGCCCAAATAGACCTGTAAAAATGCCCCTATTGAGTAAGGATTACCCCAATAGCATAGTCAGAGGAATCTGTCTTGATCTCAAATGGTTTTTGCAAGTTTGTTAATGTGAGCACTGGTGTAAAGCAGAGGCGATGTTTCAACTCTACGAATGCCTTTTGTTGAGATTCAAACCAAAATAATTTTTCTTTCGCTCCTCTTTTGGTGACTTGACTCAAGGGCCAAGTGATATGAGAGAACCCCAACATGAACCTGTGGTAGAAATTGGCAAGACCCAGAAAGATGTGGAGCTCTGTTAGAGTAGTTGCGGCTGGCCTATCCCGAATGACTTGGATCTTGGCCGGATCGACATGCACTCCCGTTCATCAATAATGTATCCCAAATATTGAACTTGGGTCATGCCAAAAGTGCATTTCTCCAAATTGGCACACAACTTGTGTTGCCGCAGTGTTTTGATAAACTGTCGGATGTGGTGTACGTGCTCTTCCCAACTCGAGCTGAAGATCAGAATGTCATCCAAGTGTACCACTAGAAATGAGTTGGTGAATGGCTACAAGATTGCAGGAGCATTCATCAACCCGAAAGGCATAACCAACCATTTGCAAAATCCCTCCTTGGCTTTGAAGGCAGTCTTCCACACATCAGAGGGTTTGATTGGTACCTAGTGATGTCTAGACTTTGAGTCGATCTTGTTGAAATATTTTGCCCCCTTGAGTTGGTCCATAAGGTCATCAATCTGTGGGATCAGGTAGCTATTCTGAACAATGATGTTGTTCAGCACCCGATAGTCAATATAGAGTCTCCAAGTCCCATCCTTCTTCGGTACCAACATGATCAAGCTCCACAAGGCGATGAACTCGGTCGAATATGACCTTTTTGCAGCAGCTCCTGAATTTGCCTCTTGATTTCATCGCTGTCTAGAATGGAGAGTAGATAGATTGGTCCATTCTGTAACAGTGCACCTAGGTTCATATTGATGGATTGCTTGACCTAACAGTGCAAAGGAAGATTATGAGTCTGCAACACAGAATTTTGATGAAGAAACCGAGGATGGCAGTCACCACTAAGAAAGCAAGGAGGACTGACTTGGATGTCCTTTCTCAGGCATCTGAAGTGATCTGGAATTTATCCAGGACAAAGAATTAAAGGTATTACAGACTCATGTGCATGGATGTGCCTATGTTACTTTATGCAACGGATCGATAAGATTGCGAAATACATAGAAACTGAAGCAGTTAGAGAAAACACAACAGGAAAAACATGTAAATACAACAATTTTAATAAGGAGTTCACCCAATGCTCCTGGGCTACATCTCCTGGTCCAGCCTTCAGTGGTGGCCTTTCTATTATTTTTTCAAAGTAGAGTTTTTACAATAATGAGCTCAATGTGGGTCTCACTCAACATATAGGAATCAGTAGGATTGGAGTACACAGACTCTCCTTACTGAAACTTGACCTCTACTGGTCACAGTAGCATGAGCCCAATTTGAGACTCATACATGACAAGCATATACAGAGGAGTTCACTTGAACCTCTCAAGTCTTCTCTAGAGTACATAGACTCTCTGACTCTCTCTGGCTCTGTCTCGATGCTACCTTTGCTCTGCAGGTCAGCTCGACTTATTTTCTTTGTTCACTGCTCTTAGCTTTCTTACTTTCATTTCTCTTTTATTTCTATTTTCTTGCTTTGCTTCTGTCAATTTGTGGCTTTAAAGCCAATTTTCTTTCCGAATGTTCATTTCCGCTTCTCAGCGTTCTAGTTCTTTTGCCTCTGTTCATTCGAATTCTCCTGTTCTGCGTCATCATCACTATGTAACGCTTCACAAGGAGGTGGCCACTTGTTTCATAATGAACTAAGTGTCATTTCTCTTGGAAATGTTTGAACGGTAGTTATTTTCGTTTAACTCCCAGATTGCCCGCGAACATGATTGCCCTGCTAACTCATCGTTCATGTCGGACTTCAAACTTTATACAACTCAACCTATTTACCCTGTTGAATCCGGTCATCAGTCGGATTGCATGTCCGCTGTCGATTTGGAGCCTCCAGATCCTACGATCTCCGTCCATATCGGGCGGGTAAGTTGCATGGCGTTTATCTGTCCGATGTGAGAAATTTTCTCTCTCTTCCGCCAAACGCATGGCACCCAGTGTGTGGCATCGGGTGGGACTCGGTTGAAACCGCTTACCGCTCGAAGCCCATTTGATATCCTGTCGGTTTTCGTGTGGGACCAGACTCTGATGGAATCGGCAAATTCCGTATGGTTTTTAACTTTTCGGTTCCATTCGCTGGGGGCTTTTCCTTCTCTAAGGGGTTTTCTCGGTGTGTCGCTAATCGCATATCAGAAACCTCCCCCGTTTCTCCAAAAGACCTCGTTTCGCTGTTTTGTGGCTACGTGCATTACCATGGGCCAACGGTCTGTGTGATTGACCGAGGGTCCTCGTTGCTCTGCGCTACTCATGAATTACAAATGTTCCGAGGGTATTCCTGATAAGCTTGACCTTTGTAAGTCTTTGAAACTTTGGCATGAATTTTACAGAGTTATGAAAACTTAGAGAGTGTTTTAGGATCTAATTCGGATCATGAAGAGGCTTAGTAACAGGAAGGACTCACAAATTTTTAAAATTTACACGAGGACATGCAATGTCTTCTGTGTGGGGGAATGTTGAACCAAAAAATTGCTTATTTTTGACAACTCCTTTTCACTCCATTACTCCCTTTTTACCTTCATAACTCCAATTTGGGTATCAGTTTACAAGGTTGATAACATATAAAGTACATAATCATCTTCTATTTCATAAATATCATTTTTCTTTATTATTTAACTCAATATTTACTTGATGTACTGAATTACAACGATTCTGCAGTTGATGTATGTTTCTGTAGCTAAGTCCAAGGTTCGATGGGTTGCGAAGCTTCAACCGAATAACAAGGTATATTGGAAGATGAAAATTGGTTGGTACAAGGATTTGTTCCTACTTTCAGAGCTTGGAACGATAAAGAAGACACCTTAGAAACTTAGTCGAAGGAAATGTCAACCACGTAAAAGGAAAAACTAGGAAAGCAAGATGCAGATTTTTAGCCTCATGATTTTCTACATCGGTAAAAAATCATGAAAAGAACTTGTTATCTTATCTTTCAAAGTTAATTTTAGATAATTTTGATTAGCATAAGGTGTAATTCTCTGAAACATTTAATGCAAGGAGTTTTATAAATATGCCTCTCGGAATAGCGAACACAGACTTGAATTCTATTTTGTAAACACTATGTTTTTATATACAAACTCTATTTCATTTTATTTCTCTATTGTCTGATTCCAGTGCATGGTTAATCATCTTGTGAAGGCACCATACTAATACCTACTTCTTGCAGGAGGGCCCCCTCGAGATAGTAAGGTTTCTTTTTATTTTTGGTTAGTATTGAATTTTGTATTTCCTGTAGGATTTTTGTTAGTTCCTTTAAACAATTAAGTTTTGATTTTTAGATCTAAGCTTAAGATTGTTTTGTAGCAGGTTTATCTAATCATTTTATTGTTGAAGTGAAGTGATATTTCTAGTTCACATGGACAAAGTATAAGTTAACATAGATTATAAGCATAACTTTAAATTACGGTGATATCAATAGGATTTTCATTTGCAGAGTTAATCTTTCTTTCTGTTAAAGTAGATTTATTTATAGTGTGATTTTATTGCAAGTGTGATTTCCATTCAAGCAAGTGTGATTTTTTTTATCAGCAAGAGTGATTTCATTTTATTGCAAGTGTGATTTTATTTACAAGCAAGAGTGATTTCATTTTAAAGAAAGTGTGTGTGTGTGTGTGTGTGTGTGTCTATTTCAAGCAAGGTGTGGGTGTGATTTTATTTTTAGCAAGGTGTGAGTGTGATTTTATTTTTAAGTGTGAAACAAGTGTGAATTTTATTTCAAGAATAGTGTGATATTTCATTTAAGCAAGAGAAATAGAATGGATTCCATTTTTATGAGTGCTTTACTTACTTACATAGCTGTAGAGAAACATGTTCATTTTGATATCTCAAATTAACTTAGGAATTGTGTAAGTGACAAAGAATCCTAGCACATACAATGTGCATATATTTCATCATTTTACTCGCCCTAGTTGATAATTCATGTATGTAATTTAACATCAATTAAATTACCAAACAATTAGTTATATGTATTATTCTACCCTAATAAACTAAAAACAAAGTAGAATTTAGTTAGCAGTAGTGTACTCTGTAATAGTATAGTTTGAATAACATTGTAAGACTAAAAGTATTAAACTTAAAAGAAACTATTGCTAAGGAAGCCTAATGAAAATGGAGTTTATATATATATATATATATATATATTATTATATACATATATACATATATACATTATATATATATATATATATATAATATATATATATTATATATATATATATATACATATATAGATATATATATATATATATATTATATATATATATAATATATATATATATATATATATATATATGAATTTTATGGTATTAGTAATGTATCGAAGGTCATTAAGACTTGGTTTTTTAAGTAATAAACAAAGAATAAGGGTACATAATTCTTAGAAGCATAACCTTAGGATAATAAATCCTCACAGAGGATTTTAAATATCTTTGTAGTTAAAATTGGTAAATATGAACAAAATATATATACACATGCATTAAAGTTAATTCCTAAATGATGAACAATAGAATTCCAAATATATTGTGGTACTGTTTTTGCTGTTATGGGGTACCAAAATACACCTTCTTAGCAGTTGGTTGTTCCCTGCAAAGAAAACATAGATAGTTGGTTGTTGTTTGTGGACAAACATGAGGAAACAAAGAACTATAAATGGTGAAAACAAAGCATACATAAACATAAATTAAAACTAGAAGATAAACAAATAAACAATGCTTAATGAAGCAAACAAGTCAACAAAGTAATGGAAAAGGATCCCTTTATTCACTGTTGAATGTAGAAGAGATACAATTGATGAATTTTAAACACTTGGAGAGAATTCTTTGAGTAATGGTTCTCAAAAATCCCCAACAAGGAGGCTTCTTTCCTCAATCTGTTTCTTCTCTCTCTCAAAGAAGTATGATGATGCAGGAGCATCTACTTGACGGGTCAAGACGAAAGGAAAGGTTGTTTGGTCTCTGAAGAGGACAGAAGAGGAATTTGCGGAGTGAAAAATGTAGTTGTTTTTTTTGTTTATGTTGTTTAATTTAATAAAGAACAATACGTAGGAAGGTAGAGGATTAATTAGGTAAATTTTTGCAAGTAATTAGTTTTATTTTCATGTCAATAACATAGGACAATAACAGTTCTTGGAACTAAAAATGTGTAACCAACAGTAGTTGGAAGAAAACAGTTCCATACAATCATTTTAAAAAAGGAACAGAACACAATTGTAAGGGTTCGACTTTTGAAAAGAGAGAGAGTGAGAAAGCTAATAAAATATCTCTGAGCACACAAACATTTTTTTCCAGCATCCTATAACTGTTTATCTACCTATCATTCTGTTCAATTTCCAGAAATAGTAAAAGTCTAATCTCTGTTTTGTTCTACAAAACCGTGTACACAAATATATGTTTCTAATTGCATTGATTCAAGCAGGCCTACGAACCTAAACGAATTTGCATACATAACTCAAGAACATGTTGTAGAAACAAGGGCATAAAAACCCTGAACCTAACAAGTATACAAACGCAAAGGAATCCTGGACGAGTCTGTATAATTCAAGCATCAAAATACAAATAAGGCACAAGCATTTCTGAACAGCAAACCAAGAAAATTATCCAGGTATGCCTAAAGAGTAAACCCATTTGTTTCATTTAGAAAATAAGTACGAGAAATCTCTGTTCAATCATATACAGTTCCAAAACCTCATTCAAATATTTATACAGTCCATATTATAACACTTTACAAAGTTCGAGGGCATCATAGCATGCGGGCCTAGAAACCCTAAGGCA
The DNA here is from genome assembly GCA_000404065.3 of Pinus taeda. Lineage (NCBI taxonomy): Eukaryota > Viridiplantae > Streptophyta > Pinopsida > Pinales > Pinaceae > Pinus > Pinus taeda. The sequence continues at coordinate 10,254 of APFE030151882.1, forward strand.
AAACCTACAACAACTACCCACCAGAGCAACCGTGTAAGCCAATAGTGTATGACTACATACAGTCAACGGCTCCAGAAATCATTGAACCAAAAATTACAATAACCCTAGCCTACGATAGCAGAATACAAGTGAGAAGAAAAACAGGGAGCGACCCTACCCGGGTCTAGCTGGAGCCTCAATGAGCCGAAGTCCGAAACCCTCCAGGACATTACACCTACAATGACAAACATTAACCAAAGTTCATAAGTATTATGTGGCAAAGTAAGTAAAGACCAGAGGAAAGAACGAAACCAGGGTTCGAGTTTACCTTGCAGAGACAAGCCAGTGTCATTGCAATCATTTAGGGTCACCCTGCTCATGAAGGAGCAAGTGTATTAGTTTAACTATGTGAAGAGAGGAAAATATTGATAGCATAGAACATAATCCATACCTTTGCATTGCTGGAGAAGTTGAAGCCGAGACCTTGCGACCGCATCTTGTTCGAAACCGAGAAATACAACCAGAGACTCAACAACAGTCGCATAGAAGGATTCAAGACCAGAAGGAGTCACGCAACCCAGCAAACAACCAACATTGACATCACACGCAGAGAAATCTCAGAGTCTAACCAGAAAACTACAGTTTCATAACTGACAGCAAGAATAAGTGCAGACAAAGCAACGTGAATGGAATTAACAGGTTCAAACAGAGGTTCATACTAGACGGAGTTGCTGATGAGTTTTCCCAGGTCAAGAGCCGAGCCGGAGCACAGTAACAACAAAATTTACACAGAGACAACCACAACATAACCATAACATAGAGCTCTCAAGACTCAAGCAAACGCGCATGCAAAATGACCGAAGTTAGGGTTTGAATCTCCCTTACCAAGGCGGGGTTGACAATCCCATGGGGTGGACACTTGTCCATCAATTGTTAGCGCAAGTACCAATCATAAGTGTAGACCCCAAATCCATTTTAAAATCATTACAATCAACCGTCAATGAACCAAAATTATATGCAATCTAGTTGCATCATTAATTTCATTCATTTTCGCATTATTAACTTTGGGTAGTGTGACAAGGGTGGGCTGGACCCATCAAGTGGTATCAGAGCAGGAAGTTGAAAGAGTTAGGATATGGAAGTTGGAAGACGAGGACATGGGAGAGGTGTGCGCAGAGCAGCAGACGAAGGACTGAGGGAAGAAATAAGGATCCTTATTGCTCGTTTAGAGATAGTGGAGGCAGGAAGGAGAAGGGATCCAAAAATAGGAGATGACAACGAGGAGGAAGTTATAGTTGCAACAGACAGATTAGATGAGAAAGGGTTGGAGATGAGGTTGCTGAGATCAGTTCTGTTGGCCAGCAGCAAGCCCAAATTGGAGATTCCTAACTATGATGGCAGCCTATCCACAAAAGTGTTGTTGGACTGGATAAGCGAGTTGGACAAGTACTTTGAAAGTGAAGAGATCAACAAGGACTAGAGGGTCAAGTTTGTTGCAACCAAATTGAAGGGACACGTAGCCCTATGGTGGGATAGTGTCCAAGTAGAGAGAAGGAGAATGAATAAGTTACCGATAAAGAAGTGGTCAAGGATGGTGGCCAAGCTGAAAGGCATATTTCTGTGTAAGGATTACCAGGTTGCAGTTTACTGACTAGTGCAAAAATTACGATAGAAAGGAATGACAGTAAAGGAGTATACAGAAGAATTCTACTGAGTGAACTTGAGAGCTGGTTATATCGATGAAACTCCAGAGAAGACAACAAGATACGTAAACGGTTTGAGACTGGAAATACTGGATGAAATCAATGTTCTTTCCCCGCGAAATATAGAAGAAGCCTATCAGAGTGCTGTAAAGGTTGAAGAAAAGATTACTAGAAAAAAAAATGCTAGGAGAGGATGGGGAACCAGCAGAGGACGAGGACAGTCCTATGGCAAAGGACGAATTTCTAGTAATAGTGAAGAGGGCAGTAGCTCGAAAGCTTCAGGAACAGTAGAGAAAGGTGACAACACTAGAGGTGGCAGGCCATATCAGCGAGGAAGAGGGAATGGATGAGGTAGAGGAGCTAATTTTCAGTGCTACAAGTGCCACAAGTGGGGGCACAAATATTTTGAATGCTTTGAAGCAGAGCAAGATGGCCTGAGGGGAACATTTGTTGCACGGCCTGAGGAAGCTGAGGCACGGCCCCAAGAAGCAGAAAATGTAGCGAAAACAGGGGAGGCCTTGGTTCTAAACAAATTATTGCTAAAGCCAGCCAAGGAAACAGCTGAACAGACCCAATGGAAAGCACTATTCTAGACAGTTTTCAAATCACACGAAAAGTATTGCAAATTGATCATTGAAAGTGGGAGTACAAAAATTTGGTTTCCACCGAGATGGTGGAGAAGTTGGGATTGAAGCGGCTTAAGCACCCCACCCCTTACAAGGTGTCGTGACTGCAGAAAGGCACCCAGCTGTTGGTTAATGAACAGTGTGAGGTTGAATTTCACATTGGCAGGTACAAGGACAAATTTATATGTGATATCATGCCAATGGACGTGTGTCACATACTGCTGGGAAGACCATGGCAGTATGATCGGAAGATGGTACACGATGGGAAAATGAACTGCTAAAAGTTTGTTAAAGATGGAGTCAAGCATACGCTTGTACCCATCAAGGAAGAGGAGACAACAGAAGCAAGCGGGACAAAAGCATTGTTAGTACGTGGAAAACAGTTTGTGAAATAGATTGAGGAAAATGAAGTGAATTATGCTATTATGAGGAGGGTAAAGACAATTCTGTTGCACACAAAAATGTCTGAATTGCCTGCAGAAATTCAAGAGATGATGCAGGAATTCAGAGACATTGTAGTTGATGATTTGCTAGACAGATTGCCTCCCAAAAGAAGCATCAGTCATCATATCGACTTCACACCCGGAACAAGCTTACCAAATAAGGTAACATATCGGATGAGCCCCAAAGATAATGAAGAGATCAGGAAACAGGTGCAGGAGTTGCTAGATAAAGGGCTGATAAGGGAAAGCTTGAGCCCTTGTGCAGCACCAACAGTTCTCACTCCCAAGAAAGGAGGAGAATGGCGGTTGTGCACGGATTCATGGGCTATCAACAAAATCACCATTAGGTACATGTTTCCCCTACCAAGGATGGATGATATGATGGACTATCTAAGTGGGGCGACATACTTCACGAAGATTGATCTGAAGAGTGGCTATTATTAGATCCAGATTAGAGAAGGAGATGAGTGGAAGAAAACCTTCAAGACTAATGAAGGGCTATACGAGTGGCTGGTCATGCCATTCGGTTTGAGTAATGCCCCTAGTACTTTTATGAGGTTGATGAACGAAATGTTGAGAGAGTTCATCGACAAGTTTGTGATAGTGTACCTTGATGACATATTGATTTTCAACATGACTAAAGAAGAGCACCTTCAACATGTTCAAAGAGTGCTAGAGAAATTGCAGTAGAATAAATTGCTGATAAATTTGAAGAAATGTACTTTCCTACAAAGAGAACAGGTTTATTTGGTCTTTGTAATTGCAGAAAACGAATTGAAGATGGATCCAGAAAAGATTGCAGCAATCATTAACTGGCCATCTCTGAGAAGCTTATTCGAGGTACGTAGTTTTCATGGGTTGGCGAGTTTCTATCGCAAATTTATAAGAAACTTTAGTGAAATCTGGGCGTCTATGCTGGACACCATCAAAAAGGCTAGTCATCCTTTTTGTTGGACCAAGGTAGCAGAGGACAGCTTTCGGCTCCTGAAGCGAAAATGACATAAAAGCCAATTCTAAGGTTACCAGATTTTAATAAGCTTTTCCAGGTTCGATGCGACGCAAGTGGTACAGCTATTAGCACTATACTCAGCCAATAAGACAAACCTGTTGCATTTTTCAGCGAGAAATTGAACGAAAGCAGGCAGACATATTCCTCCTATGACAAGGAATTTTATGTTCTCGTCCAAGCTTTAAAACATTGGAGACACTACCTGTTGGGGAGTGAATTTGTGTTATTTTCTGATAATTCAACGCTGCAATATGTAATGCAACAACATAAATTGAACCACAAGCATGCCAAATGGGTGGAGTATTTGTAGAGTTTCACCTTTGTGTTGAAACACATCAGCAGGCAGGCCAACAAGGTGGTGGATGCATTGAGCAGAAGAACCTTGCTCTTACAGGAAAGTACAATACAGGTGTTGGGTTTCGAGCATTTGAAAATTTTTTACCTAACCGACACAGATTTCAAAGAGGCCTATGAAGCCTGTCAAAATCCCGTGCTGAGGAACAAAAGTCCATGGTTGGACTACAACTTGCAAGAGGAACTACTGTTTAGAGGGGGACAATTATGTATTCCTGATTATTCGATGAGAGAAAATATTATACAGGAGAAACATAGCGGGGGTCTAGCTAGACATTTCGGCATAGACAAACTTTGGAGCAGCTTGGACACTTCTATTACTAGCCAAGAATGCGAAGGGATGTACAGTAGTATGTGAATAGATGTAAAGTCTGCCAACTGGCGAAAGGAAATAGTCAAAACACTGGACTTTACACACCACTACTTGTTCCAAGTAGACCATGGGACTCAGTCAACATTGACTTTGTCTTAGGACTGCCTAGAACACAGCGAGGTTATGACTCAGTGATGGTGGTGGTAGACAGGTTTTCGAAAATGGTGCATTTCATCCCTTGTCGAAAAACTAGTGATGCCACTCACGTAGCTCACCTATTTTTCATAGAGATTGTTAGATTACATGGCCTACCAAGATCTATTGTTTCTGACAGGGACGTAAAATTCACAGGACACTTTTGACGCACCCTGTGGAAGAAGTTGGACACACAGTTGAACTTCAGTTTTGCATATTATCTGTAGACTGACAAGCAAAAAAAAGTGGTGAACAGGAGTTTGGGGAACTTGTTATGGAGCTTGACTGGGGAAAATTCACGATTATGAGATCGTGCGCTCGCTCAGGCAGAATTCGCTTATAACGATTCACCAAATTGTAGCACCGGACACAGTCCATTTCAGATCCTGTACGGCATGCATCCTCGCAGAATACATGAGTTGCGGGATCTGGGAAAGTTGGAGAAGAGAAGTGCTGATGGAGAAGATTTTGCTGAAGCGATGAGTGAACTACACGAACAGGTGAAATTAAAGTTGCAGGAAAACGTTCAGAAATATAAACAACAGGCAGATCTAAAGCGGTGAGAAGTCCAATTCAATATAGGTGATGAAGTCCTTGCACACTTACGCAAAGAACGGTTTCATAAGGGCGCACATAACAATCTAAAATTCAAGAAGATTGGTCCCTACAAGATTTTGTGTAAATTCTCAGCCAATGCTTATGAGATACAACTGCCACCTGATATAGGCATATCACCTATTTTCAACGTGGAAGACCTGTTCCCATACACTTCCAACCCAGAGGAAGATAGTATGGTACGGCCAGAACGGGACACCCAAGTTGGAGACAGTTCTTGGATGAGGCACATGCCTTCGCCTCAACCCCATGAGATCGAGAAGATTCTCAACACACAAGTAGCCAAGAGGACTCGCAGGAAATAGTATCTGTGATACCTTGTCAAGTGGAAGAACCGTCCAATCGAGGACAGTTCGTGGCTCAACGCGGCACATATACAAAAGGCAGGTTATTCTGTGGAGGATCTCATGGAACGGAGCCTTGACTTTTTCTTACCCCGGGAGCCTGATGCAGGAGCATCTAGCTGATGGGTCAAGACAAAAGGAAAGGCTATTTGGTCTCTGAAGAGGACAGAAGAGGAATTTTTTGAGTGAACAATGTAGTTGTTTTTTTTTGTTTATGTTGTTTAATTTAATAAAGAACAGTACGTAGGAAGGTAGATGATTAATTAGGTAAATTGTTGCAACTAATTAGTTTGATTTTCATGTCAATAACGTAGGACAATAACAGTTCTTGGAACTAAAAATGTGTAACCAACAGAATGTAACCAATAGCAGTTGGAAGAAAACAGTTCCATACAATCATTTTAAAAAAGGAACAGAACACAATTGTAAGGGTTTGACTTTTGAAAAGAGAGAGAGTGAGAAAGCTAATAAAAAATCTCCAAGCACACAGACATTTTTTTCCAGCATCCTGTAACTGTTTATCTACCTGTCATTCTATTCAATTTCCAGAAACAGTAAAAGTCTAATCTTTGTTTTGTTCTACAAAAACATGTACACAAATATATGTTTCGAATTGCATTGATTCAAGCAGGCCTACGAACCTAAACGAATTTGTAGACATAACTCAAGAACATGTTGTAGAAACAAGGGCATACAAAACCTGAACCTAACAAGTATACAAACGCAGAGGAATCCTAGATGAGTTTGTATAATTCGAGCATCAAAATACATATAAGGCACAAGCATTTCCGAACAGAAAACTAAGAAAATTATCCATGTATGCCTGAAGAGTAAACCCATTTGTTTCATTTATAAAATAAGCACGATAAATCTTTGTTCAATCGTATATAGTTCCAAAACCTCATTCAAATATTTATATAGTCCATATTATAACACTTTACAAAGTTCGAGGATATCATAGCATGCAGACCTAGAAACCCTAAAGAAAAACCTACAGCAACTACCCACCAGAGCAACTGTGCAAGCCAACAATGTATGACTACATACAGTTGACGGCTCCAGAAATTATTGAACCAAAAATTACAATAACCCTAGCCTACGATAGCAGAATACAAGTGACAAGAAAAATAGGGAACGACCCTACCCGGGTCTAGCCAGAGCCTCGATGAGCCGAAGTCCGAAACCCTCCAGGACATTACACCTGCAACGACAAACATTAACTGAAGTTCATAAGTATTATGTGGCAAAGTAAGTAAAGACCAAAGGAAAGAACGAAACCAGGGTTCAAGTTTACCTTGCAGAGACAGGCCGCAGTCATTGCAGTCATTTAGGGTCACCCTACTCACGAAGGAGCAAGTGTATTAGTTTAACTGTGTGAAGAGAGGAAAAGGTTGATAGCATAGAACATAAACCATACCTTTGCATTGTTGGAGAAGCTGAAGCCGAGACCCTGCGACCACATCCTATTCGAAACCAAGAAATATAACTAGAGACTCAACAACAGTCGCATAGAAGGATTCAAGACCAAAAGGAGTCGTGCAACCCAGCAAACAACCGACATTGACATCATACACAGAGAAATCTCAGAGTCTAACCAGCAAACTAAAGTTTCATAACTGACAGCAAGAATAAGTGCAGACAGAGAAACGTGAACGGAATTAACAGGTTCAAACAGAGGTTCATACCAAACGGAGGAGCTGATGAGTTTTCCTAGGTCAAGAGTCGAGCCAGAGCACAGTAACAACAAAATTTACACAGAGACAGCCGTAGGATAACCATAATGTAGAGCTCTCAAGATTCAAGCAAACGCACATGCAAAATGACCAAAGTTAGGGTTTGAATCACCCATACCAAGGCGGGGTTGAAAATCCCATGGGGTGGACACTTTTCCATCAACTGTTAGCGCAAGTACCAATCATAAGTGTGGACCCCAAATCCATTTTAAAATCATTACAATCAATCGTCAGATGAACCAACATTATATGTAATCCAGTTGCCATCATTAATTTCATTCATTTTCGCATTATTAACTTTGGGTAGTGTGACAAGGGTGGGCTGGACCCATCATAGGAGGACTCTCTCAATGATGAAATCCTCTTCCACTAGAATGTTGGATTGTTAAGGAGCACTTTTCTAGCATAACAATCCTCTACTTCTTCCCTAACAATGGAATATAGGGTTGATTAGGAGCAATTTTTCTAGCATAATATTGCCTTGTTTTTTGTCTTCCAATGGCCTGTTTATATAGAATTTTGAATTCCTCTTCCCCCTCTTGGTCCATTAATGAGAAAATGACTTATGAGTAGGACAAGAGGATCCCTTGGGGGCTGCATATCTCCAAGTTGACTCAAAATCAACTGTCCTTGACTAGTACATGTTAGGGAATCCAATCTTCCAAGTGTGTGAATTGGTCCTAGACTGTTGAGTAGAACTTTCTCTTGACCACATGCATATCAAAGTAAAAGTACCGCAGTTGCTAATTTTTGCCTTTGGACTGGCTGTGCAGGTAAATTTATACTTGAGACCTTTGGAGATTTTTTTTTTATACTTCATGATGTTTTCAGCTGGAAAGTCTTCACCTGCACATTTTGTTGGACAACTTTGGATGTTACTTGGATTGTACAAATGTGTGTACAATTTTTTGTGTTAACATATACATTATAATGACAGAAGCAAAGAATGTTTGAAAAAATAGATACATTTATTAAATTAACATATCACGTGTTCATTGAGAAATGATTTCACTTTTAGAATCATATTAATGTCCAAAGACGACCATAGTAATAGTAAATAAAAATTACAAATGTTCAATATTTTGGGACAAAATTTTCGTTAATCGAATACATGCCATGATTAAAGCCTTCGAAATACAAACTTCCTAATAGGAAGTAGAAATAAGAAAACACTCTAGTAATTCAATATAAATGATAAAAACCTTGGCATCTTGTCCTCAAACACACATTTATGCACAATAAGATAAGTAACCAGAGGTTTCAGGATCGTCTGACTTGGAAAGAAGAAGTCAAATTTCTCATGAGTAGCAGGAAGGCTTCAAGCTATAATCTCGAAGGAAAAATTTCAAAGTATCCTGAGACTATAATTACCCGTGAATACACACCAAAATAGGTTTCATTAAATTTTAATAAAGTAACAATAATATAGATTACTAAGTGAAGTAATTAAAGAGATTCAAGGACATTGATCTTAAAAAGATTTACATAAATATTACACTCTACAATAACCCTACAACACAAGTAATTATATATGACTAAAATTGTGACTTTACATTTATGAGTAAATTTATAAGGTTATAAAACCTTTGAACAAACAAATTAAAAATACGTTAGGTTTTAAAACCCTGTAAGAATCTTATGTAGGAATCAAAGAGGAATGAATGAATTATGTATGAATACAAACACACACACACACATATACATATATTACTTGTGCAAGAAAAAAAGATTTTCAGGAATTAGAACTTGGCCAAACAATGTCACCATAGAAGAAAACCCCAACACCATACAATAAAATAGTGAAAGGAATCCTATGGTCCTGCATTGAACAATTAATGTTTAGATTTTAATAAACAAGTATGTTGAAAAGGAAAATCGTTTTAAAAATTAAGGAAGGGGTTTGAATTGATACCTGAGCGAACTTGAAAACATTGTAAGTGTAGTGCTGCTACCAAAACACTTGAAACATTTAAGCAATGACAATAAAATTCTGAAGGAAACCATTGCCAAAAAGGATCACCATGCTAAGAAATGAAACCTAAAGATGAAAAGAAACCAAAATTGTTAAATTGGTAACATAAAAGGAAATTACTTGAAAGGCAAGGAGTAACATTAGTTAAGTTAAATAAAAACTCTAAAAAATGAAAAAAAAAACACCTCCAGTTGAAGTACTAGTGCATGGAGGCAACTTGACAAACAATTTTCTAGAATATTGAATGACCGAATGAGGTAAATAAAAACCTAGACCCCTCTGATAGAAAAATGATGGGTAAATAGAAAAGAGTTAAAGTAAAACTAGTCGCAGAGGTAGCGGAGCTTTGTCCAAAAACAAAAGAAATTAATGAACTATGAAAGTGACAAATGGGTATTCATTACAAACATTGAATAACCCTACACACCTCAACCATTGATTAAGGAGAACCAAACCATAGCATTTGAGACTACGGTTACACATATATTGAAGTTAAATCACATGAATGCTTGAAATAGATTCCATCGTGGCATGATAATAAATCTCCACATTTGTAAACAAAACCTTGAGTGCTATAAAAACCATGCCACAACACCAATAAGTCCCACATCAATGACTACTTGTTGATAATACAAGTAGAGTGTAACACCTTCCTCCCA
>APFE030151887.1:10438-42151 GCA_000404065.3 Pinus taeda
TAGAAACAAACTTGGTGCTAGAAGTTGTAAGTGTATCTTCCTGGGGTATTCAAACACCTCCAAAGCATACCGCCTCTATGATGAAGAAAATAAAAAGTTTGTCATATATAGAGATGTAATTTTTCTTGAATCATCCAAATCTGACAATGTTGTTGAGCGGCAACTTGATCGCTTGGATAGATTCGCAAAAATGAAATCATTTCAAGAATTTGAGAATCAAATTCCACATCTTGAAGGGGGGATTCCTATACTAGATCAACATGTGGAATCTTCTTCTGAAGAATACTCTCCCCCGACTGAAACTCCAACAACGGATGATTCTTTAAGTGATGTAATTGATAGAATTGGGAGACTCAATCTTGATTCACTCCCAACTCAATCAACAGAGCAGCCTGGACCATCTCAGAAAGGTCCCCCAAAGTGGCTGACAAAGACACTTGAAAGTGTTCATCCTGATGAAATTGGAAAAACGGGAACCAGAAATGCAAATCGACAAAATGGAGGTGATGTAGATGACTCTAATTCACCTATTGATATGGATGTTTCTTATGATTGTGAATTGAACTTGTCTACAGATTTTGAACCAACTTCCTTTAAAGAAGTTGCTTCTCATGATGCATGGAAAGAAACAATGCAAAAGGAGTATGATGCCCTCATAAAGAACGGCACCTGGAAGCTAGTTGATCCTCCATTTGGAACCAAACCAATTGGCTGCAAGTGGGTCTACAAAAACAAGTACAAAGCTTATGGCTCACTTGACAAGCACAAAGCTAGGCTTGTGGCAAAAGGTTTTGCACAGAAGGAAGGGGTCGATTATGAGGAAAATTTTTCTCCCACAGCAAAATGGGCCACCATTCGGACACTCTTTGCACTAACAGCTCAGAACGGTTGGAAAGTCCATCAAATGGATGTAAAAACTGCCTTCTTGAATGGATATCTAAAAGAAAATGTTTTTATGTCCCAGCCTGAAGGATTTGCTGTGAAAGGACATGAACATAAAGTATGCAAACTTGTGAAGTCCTTGTATGGCCTCAAACAAGCACCACGAGCCTGGTATGAAAAGCTAACTGAGCATCTTCTGAAACTCAACTTCAATCATTTTGATCTTGATGATGCAACTTTATTTGTCAAGAAAGTTGGCAAAACAGTTGTATATCTTGTGGTATATGTAGATGATCTTTTAATGACAGGGAACAATGAAAGTTATATTTCATCCATAAAGAAAGAATTAGGAAAAAATTTTGAAATGACTGATTTGGGCTATGTTCATTACTATCTTGGCATTGAAGTAACCCAACATCCAAAATCCATATTTCTTTCTCAAAAGAAATACATTGGAGATTTGTTAAACAGATTTTGCATGATAGAGTGCAATCCTCTTTCTACTCCAATGGAACAAAACTTAAAGCTCACATCTATTGAAGGAAAGGAATTTGAGGATGCAACAAAGTATAGACAGCTTGTAGGAAGTCTCATCTACCTCACTACTACCAGACTAGACATTTCATTTGTTGTTGGAATCCTCTCCAGGTTTATGCAAAAGCCTTGTGAGGGACATTGGTCTGCTGCAAAAAGAGTTCTAAGGTACTTGAAGGGAACTCAAGACCTTGGAATCAAGTATACATAGGTGGACGAATTCAGCTTGATTGGATACTCTGATTCAGACTTTGATGGAGACAAAGAAACTGGAGTATCTACTTCAGGATATGCTATGAGTCTTGGATCAGGAGCTGTCTCTTGGAGATCACGTAAACAATTAGTTCAGCAGATTCCACAATAGAAGCAGAATACGTGGCAGCAGCTGAAGTAACGAAAGAAATTGTGTGGCTCAGAAAATTTCTTGAATATTTGCAGGTAAAACAAGTACAATCCACTCCACTCATGATTGACAACACCTCTGCAATAAAAGTTGGCCAAGAACCCAAAGTTCCATGATCGTACAAAGCACATCAATACTAAATATCATTTGATCCGACATCATGTTGAGGCCAAAACAATCCATCTCCGTCATTGTTCCACAAATGAGCAAATTGCAGACATCTTCACCAAAGCGCTTGGAAGAGAAAAGCTTGAAAGATTCAGAACGATGCTTGGACTCACCAACATCCCTTTAGATTAAGGGGGGAAATGTTGACACCTAATCCTCTGCGATTGGGTGAATTTGGAATGTGAACAGTCATCAAGAAGATGAACTGAGTAGTCACATTCTTGTATATAACAATAGCTACCTAATGAAATAAACGAATCAGTTTTTCTGCCAAGTCTGGAGTTACTCCTGGCCTGACAAACACAAGTAAACTTTCAAGCAGAGGTAAAAGATGAAAACTAGTTATGGCACTTGAGATTTGGACATCTCAACTTTGGAGATTTGAATTTGTTGCATAGGAAAGACATGGTGAAGGGACTGCCACTCATAGAAAAACAAGACAACATATGTGAAGGATGTATCTTGGGCAAGCAACATAGAGAGACACTTCCAGCAAGAAAGTTAGTGAGGGCAAAGGCACCTTTGGAGATTGTCCGCTCAGATTGATGTGGACCAATGTAGACACCATCAATTGGTGGCATTCACTGTGTATTGATCTTCATAGATGACTACACAAGGAAGACATGGGTCTTTCTCCTAAAACAGAAAAGTGAAGTGTTTGAGCGCTTTCACCAATAGAAGGTTCTTGTTGAAAAGTAAAGTAGACACTACATAAAAATCCTAAGGACTGATAGAGGTGGAGAATACATCTCAAATGACTTCCTTCAATTTTGCAGGGAGCATGGAAGTCACAAGAAATTTACAATAAGATATACACCGCAACAAAATGGTGTGGGAGAAAAGAAGAATAGAACCCTTCTGGAGACAGAAAGGAGTATGTTGAAGGCAAAGCATTTTCCAAATGATTATTGGGCTAAAGTTGTTGCTTGTGCAGCATATATCTTGAATAGATGTCCAACCAAAAGCATCCAAAACATAGTTCTTGAAGAAGCATGGAGTGGAAGAAAGCATAGTGTCACTCACATGAGAGTTTTTGGATGTGTGGCTTCTTTACATGTCTCAGATGAGTTGAGAAAGATGTTGGACAACAAGGGGGAGAAATGCATATTTGTTGGATATAGTGATGAATCCAAGGCATACAAACTCTACAATCCATTAACCAAGAAAGTCATAATCAGCAAAGATGTGTAGTTCATAGAAGAGGAAGCATGGGATGGAAGTTTAGAAAAGATAGTCAGTGTCAAATCATGCATACCACATGAGGACAAAAAGGAATTAACAGCAGCAAGTAATCCCTCAACTGTGACTCCCTCTACTCCTATTCAAGCACAGCGAAGGAGGCAACAAGTAATGCCATCAACAAATAATAGGACAGTTTCGTGCAGCCAAGCAAATTTTTCTCCAAGCACAGCGTGAAGCGCGACACCAAGTGGCATGTCAAGCCCATCTTCAACAAGCAAAAGAAGACCAAAATTCAAAAATTTAAATGAAATTTATGAGCAAGATGAAGTTGATAGAAGCGCAGGTCTGAATTCCTTATTTGCTTTATTTTGTCATGTAGATGACCCAATCCACTTTGAAGATGCAGTCAAAGAAGAAAAATGGGTTACAACAATGGAGGAAGAAATAGAAGCAATAGAAAGGAATGAAACATGGGAGTTAGTGAGCCTTCCGAAAGAAAAACATGTCACTGGAGTGAAGTGGGTCTATAAGACCAAAAGCAACAATGAGGGAAAGATTGAAAGGCACAAAGCAAGGCTATTTGTCAAAATATACAAGCAGCAACATGGAAGAGATTACGTGGATATGTTCGAGCCAGTCGCACGGATGGAGACAATGCGCGCAGTTGTGGCGATTATCGCGCAGCACAAATAGAGAGTGTATCAAATGGACGTAAAATCAGTGTTCTTGAATGGAGTGTTGAAAGAGGAAGTGTATGTCGCGCAACTGCCTGGTTATGAGGTTGAAGGCCAAGAAGAAAAAGTGTATTGGTTGAGGAAATCTCTTTATGGATTGAAGCAAGCACTGCGCACATGGTATAGTAGGATAGATGCATACTTTTTGGACAATGGTTTCGAAAAATGTGACGATGAGCCTGCTTGTTTCCAAGAAAACTAGTGTCTTTTCGATTTGATAGTCCCACTAAGACGGGTAGATATCTTAGAAACAAACAATAAAAGTAACTTGTGATTTCCTTTATGTATGATAGATAAGTGAGAAGCAAAGAGCACCAACCTGGATCTTTCGCTTGGATCCCTGCTTGTTTCCTCTCTCCCTTGATAGAGCTTGCCACTCCTTTCCTACTTGTCCCACTTTAGAGAATACCTGTAGAGGCAAAGCAACAAAACACCATCAAAGCATCAAGATCTATAATACCATAAATAATGCAGAATCAAAAAGACATTTTAAAAACCATATAATTGCATTCACAAATAACACGATTCACAAATACACAATTATATGGAGGAAAACTCAAATAACTTTATTAATAGTAGAAGAGAGGATTACAACCCAGCTATCTGATCCAGCATCATCCTCCCAACATCAAAGCCCTCTTCACCTCATGAAAAGCAAGATCACCCAACAATACAATTCTCCTTCTCAAAGAGAAGCCAACAACACGTCCTTACAAATTACAAAGTTCCAGCCTCCATATCTCTCAGATGAGGGATCCATATATAGATGTCTTGCAAGGGGGTGAATCAACTCTGGTTTTTTGATTAGTGTCATTCCACTGATAGTTCTTGGTTCCACTTGAAGATTTCTTTTATCTCTTACTCATCCTTGGGCGAATTCAGAGAGGCAAGTGTCATAGGAGAAGTTTCTAGAAGATTGTGTGAGCATCCACTTAGCAAGTTGTCTCTGCCATTTGTCTCTTCTCGTTCATCGCACCCCACAGAAGGCTCTTTCAGTATGCATTGCACCTGGCTATTGTAGCAGCCAGTATGCATCACACCTTGACCATGGAGCAATCAGTATGGTCCAGTTTTGGCCAGTTCTTAGTAGTTTTTCAGGTGGAACTTTTGTGAAATGATGTAATCAATTGACCATGATCCTTTAGGGTATGAAACAACACTTTTAGGGGTTAAAGATCGCTTGGCTTATCAACATATATGATTAAGGTTGCAGTGCCCAAATATTTCTATAACAGTTGCCCCCTAAAGCATGAGGTCGTAAATCTTCTGATGTCAGGTGAAATGCTTTATCATGAGGATCCGAGGTATTCGAACTGGAAGGTGACCTGTAATAAGATACAATACAATACATCATCATCATCTTATTTTCATGATCTAGTTGAGGCGAACATTCCCATGCTTAGCTTTTATAAATTCATTTTCATGTACATGGAACAGATAACCATCTTCGGTTGTAGACTGGTGATTCTTTACATGTAGATTCATCATCCCTTAGCTTGGATGATGATATGTGCAACTTCTATGTACATTTGATGTCTTTATTTTCCTGAATATATCACAGCTCGGATGGATGAAAGTAGATTCGGGGTCTTCAAACTCATTCAATCTTCGCCCAATGTACATGTCGATCCATGTGAAAATATGTTCTGAAGTCAAACATGGAAAGACATCGCCTGATTACCAGCCAATGATGTAAGCCATTAACGGGCTCGAGAGGAATCATCGATATGGATAATGACCCTCAAGGTACTACAGTCCAAGTCACGTGGTGTGAATATATGATTTGATGTCGAACACCACACAAAATATTTCGGTCGAAGGCCATTGATGTAAACCTGTCACCGGAAGTGAGAAACTTGCCATTGAGGCATTCAAGCTTCAAAGTACTAAAAGGGTTGTTTCTAAGTCAAATTCTTGGATAATGTGCTGATGTTGGCAAGCAGTGACTCGTCGTAGGAGGGCCTTGATATATCCCACATCTATGACACGAAACGAGGCAAATGATTTTGTGGAGGTCAAAACGATCTGATGATACAAGGTTCAAGAATGACGGTCATGAAAAATGACAAGGGAAGGTATTGTAGTGGATGAGGCGTTAGCTGGGTGGTGAATTCTCTGAGTGACTTCTCTTGAACATTTCGGCAACATTGAAATGGATTGGTAGCGTTAAGCCCAAAAGATGGATGGTGTGGAGGACCAATGGTGATATGAATGATGAACAGAATAACCCAACCCGACTCAATCATGGTGATGAAGTGAAAGTGTCATGTTCAAGCGCGGCCTACTACCAACAAAGTTCTTCAATTTTTCTTCCCTTTTTTCCCCAGTCATTGCTGACTAGTACCTCTTTATTTTTGTCAAGCTTGAGGAGGATAACATATGCTTGTTCTATAATTTTCCCTTCGGGCAAACCTATCGCTATGTTTTAGTGAGCCTAGCAATAGTGAAACTCGTTCTTGTCCGGGTGGACAAGTTTGTCGCTATTGTTTTAATGAGTTTAATGACAAAGATAACTCAGTACTTTTCATGTTTAGAGAGTTTGAAAAGGGATGAAAAGGAAACTCCAGCAGTCCTATTTCGTAGCATAATCCCTTAAGTCCGAAAAAGTATAAAATAATACGAAAGGGATGACTTTTCGATCATTTTAATGAGTTGAAAAGATAAGTGCTAGATATTTTTGTTTGATAATCCCTCAAGTTCTAAAAGATTAAAATTTATAGGAGAGATGGCACTTCTCTTTACTTTAACGATCTAGAAAGGCCAATAGCTCGGAAATCTTTTTAACGAGTCTAAAAAGAGCTTAAAAGAAACTCGTTTTTTAGGAACAAGTGATGTTTTCGGGTAGCAGCTAGTTCCAGGTAAGTTTGGAACTTCTCAAAGCATGGCAGTGAAGATGGTGGCTAACAGAATCACTTGTCACAGTTGTCCCTCAAAAGGGTAAACAATCAAGTGGAAGCGTATGATCCACCAAAAGAATGGAGGTGATGGAAGAACATAACCAAGGCTCAAAAGGCTAATAACAAGGCAATCTTGAAGGTTGTTTACTAAAGGAAGGTTTATTTTTTAATGAGCTTGAACCTTGTGCCAACATGTGCTCAGTGCTAGGTTTATTTTTTAACAAGCTTGAACTTTGTGGAAACATTTTCCTGCTAGTCTTTCAAATATGTCTCTTGATAGTAGGTTCATTTTTAACGAGCTTGTGCCATGAAAAACTTTGCTCGTTGCGTTTTCATGCAGGCTAGAAACGACCAAACTACAGATCTAACTACACTAAAATCTGAGGAACTATTAAGGTTAGGTAGGATGGTTTTGTCCTCGATCGAGGTAAAATCCTTCCTTTACTTTGTCTGTGCGTCGCCGACAAAGGTGAATGGTGGATCAGACCATTCACCTAACCTAAGAAGTTCAACTAACTAACTAAGCTAAAACCACTACAAAGCTAAACTAATTGGTCATCTTTTGCTTGCATGAAAAGGGTTGCATGCCCCCAGGAATAAAGAAAAGTAGAGTTTCCAGGTTACCATATGGAAGTCCTTGCAATTAAGCAGGATTGTTCCGTCTACAGACAAAACACTTCCTTGGTTTTGTCCATAGAAATAGACAAGGGTGAATGGTGTGAGCTTCCAATCACATAACCTTCAAGTTTTAGACTAATACTCAAATCCTACAAGGAAATGGTGTTTCAGATCAATCATATATATTATGAGGAAATCTATCTTTTTAGATGGGTTCGCCTGCTGAAGCAGACCAAGATGCATGCCCCCTTAACTTCATTGCATTCATTGAACTACCCATGGTAATTAGGTGGGTGAAATAAGGTTGAAGAGACATTCTTGACATGAAGAGACCATTTAGGGATGATGTTTGACTTGTAGCTGTGTTTGAACCGGGAAACGAAAGTTGGTCGATAAGCTATATCATTCTACCTTCATGTGGGAAACACATTACTCGAAAGAGTGTGGAAAAATTAGCTTCCATGTTATAAACATAGTCATGCCCAAGGAGTATATTGTAATATAATGGCCCTTGGACTGCCATCACATTCAAGTGAACGGATTTCCTTTTCAAAGTTATAGGTAACTTCGGAAGGATCCCTAATGGTCGACTGGTTCCTTTGTTAAAGCCTGACAAATTTTGGTTCTCAGGTAGAAGCAATGGTTAACCAAGTGCTTTCCAAGTAGTTCAGGAAAGGATACTCCCTGAAGCCCCTTCATCTATGATGGTGCCAGACACGATCATTTTGTACACTTGTACTATGATCCGGAATGGTACACTAGATGGAAGGTGAGGTCTCGCTAGTTGATTCCAATCAAAGGAAATGACTCTAAGACTGCTTGGAGGAGGTACCGAATAAACGGTTGGATGAACCTCTTGAACTAGGGAACTTTCCTCGTGTTGTAAAGGAACGCGTGGATTGCCCCCATGTTCATCAGACTCTGTATTAACAAAAATAATTTGAACGGTGTCGTTCTCATTCTCTTTGAAAATCGTATCATCTGAAGGTAGACCTTTTGAAGTCAAGACTGGGTCAACTGCCATCTCGACCTATTGACTTTGGTTTGGTATGGACTCAGAAGGTTTAATTTCAATGATAGGCATTTCGATCAACAATTGAGTTATGTCAATCAGATTTTCAACTAGCGATAGACTTGGCAAGAGTTTCTTGTATCCAGGTGGAAGTCGTTGTAGTGAAGCAGGACGGTTATCCAAGACACTTTTGGCTTCGTCCAAAAAAGGACAATGATGAAGGGCGTGATTGCCTTCACACAACCTACAAGGAAATCTAAACTTTCCTTTTTGTCCATTGATTTCATTTTCACTAGTTAATGGTGTGCTGTCAACATGATCGACATACATTGATGACACCGGACGGTGCAAACGAGGATACCATTCTCTGATCAAGATCCGTGGAATGCAAGGATAATCTTGATGAAAGTGGTTTCCTTTGAAAATTATGCATGGAGATTTGGGTTTGGAAGGTTCGGTGTGCGGATTTTCATCGGATGATGCATGGTTGCCCCCTTGCTTGGTTGACTTCTTCTTCTTCTTCTCCTTCCCTTTCTTCTTCTTCTCAGTTACTTGGTTTTTAGTATCACTAGTTTCACCAAGCAAAGAGGAAGGAGAGGGAGAAACAAACAAAGTAGAAGGTGAAGGGATAACTTCAGTATCATCTGGTTGCCGATTCGATAGCTGAGGAATTATGGTGTTTTGAATGACAGAGGTTGAGAATAGCCATACTGGCAGGCCAATTGTGATTCCCGGAAGGGACAATGTAGCCATATATGGAGCACCAATATCTCCCCAAGAAGAGAAAGGACTAGGATTCCCCCCAAGGGGAATTCATTAATTGGTGGACTACATTACCTCAACCTAAGATCAACGAAGGAACAGGGATGTTATTCCAAATTAAATCAATTTTATGATGCATTGACACAACTTTCTTTTTTCAATTTTTAAGAGTCGAGAAAAACCTAAAGGTGACTCTAGTTGCCTTCAATGTTAACGACCCTGAAGTGACAAATGCTCAGATGGACCTTTTCTTTTAAGGAGTCGAAAAGAAACGAAAGTGACTACTTTGGAAATCTAGATAGAGGGATTACTAAATCAATCGCAAAACTGCAATATACATCTTGCTGGTAAATTACAGAGAAATTACCAAGGACTTTATGTACGGCAGTCAATCTTCCTAAATGTTGTGTTCAGTGCATTGAGATCAATAGGGTGGCAGACACGACTTCCTGAGGATAAATGATATTAGCCTATTGTGGTCTCCCAATATATACTCGACGGTACAGGGAGCACAAGTCTGTACTGGCACTTGTCATATCAAAGAGGAGGAATCACCCAACCTTCACTAAAGACGATAGTTACCAGGTTTTACGACATCGGAACACGTCTCTAACCTAGACTTCTAGTTGTGTTGTGTTAGGTTCCAAAGCATTTTTATGTTCATTGAGGTTTATTTTAGAGTTGATCTTTTTAGAAATTTGTCTTTCAAGGTTCACCACATGATGTAGATGTAAAATTCCTAAATATGCAATTTAAAATGATAAATAGTCGTTTGTTTTCTTTTAGCAATGAAACTCCTAGCTACTAAGGAAAGAAGAGTACGATTCTTTCAACAGAGAGCAAAGAGAACACACTAAATGCACTTTTCCTAAATCATTTTCCACATGCAATCTAAATGAAAATGCACATGCATGTATTTGTTTTTCCGTTTCCTTAATGTGAGAATGCCAAAAAAGGAAAATTAAGTACGGATCTGAACTATTTTCTTCAAAGCAACACTTCAACAATTTCTTTTCAGAATGAAAGGAATACTAAAACGACACTTTCGATTTCGAATGGAAAACTGCTTTTGACACTTCAAATATTGACAATTCAAATCAAATACAATGACAAAAGTACAATCAACTATTTAAAAGAGGAAGACTTTACGACACTCTTCTTCTTGACTCAAAACAATAGTTACGACACTTTTGAATCAAAAAAATGACAATTCGATTAAGCTCCTCTTGACAAAGGAGGACTGTAAATGATGAAAAATACATAAAAAAAACATTCACTTACTTGCTTCCTCTCTCCCTTGATAGAGCTTGCCACTCCTTTCCTACTTGTCCCGCTTTAGAGAATACCTGTAGAATCAAAGCAACAAAACACCATCAAATCATCGAGGTCTATAATACAATTAACAATGCAGAACCAAAAATAATTTGATCATACAATTACATTCACAAATAACACAATTCACAAATACACGATTAAATGGAGGAAAACTCAAATAACTTTATTAATAGTAGAAGGAAGGATTACAACCCAACTGTCTGATCAAGCATCATCCTCCCAGCATCAAAGCCCTCTTCACCTCATGAAAATCAATATCACCCAACAATACAATGCTCCTTCTCAAAGAGAAACCAACAACACTTCCTTACAAATTACAAAATTCCAACCTCCATATTTCTTAGATGAGGGATCCATATATAAATGTCTTGCAAGGGGGTGAGTCAGCTCTGGGTTTTTTATTAGTGTCATTCCACTGATAGTTCTTGGTTCCACTTGGATATTTCTTTGATCTCTTACTCATCCTTGGGCGAATTTAGAGAGGCAAGTGTCACAGGAGAAGTTTCTAGAAGATTCCATGAGCATCAACTTAGCAAACTATCTCTACCATTTGTCTCTTCTCACTCATCACACCCCACAGAAGGCTCTTTCAGTATGCATTGCACCTGGCTAGTGTTGCACCCAGTATGCATCACACCTTGACCATGGAGCAATCAGTATGGTCCAATTTTGGCCAGTTTAGAGTAGTTTTTCAAGTGGAACTTCTGCGAAATGATGTAATCAGTTGACCATGATCCTTTAGGGTATGAAACAACACTTTTAGGGTTTAAATATCCCTTGGTTTATCAACATATATGACAAGGGTTGCAGTGCCCAAATATGTCTGTAACAGTTGCCCCCTAAAGCATGAGGTCGTAAATCTTCTCATGTCGGGTAAAATGCTTTATCATGAGGATCCGAGGTATTCGAACTAGAAGGTGACCTGTAATAAGATACAATTCAATACATCATCATCATATTATTTTCTTGATCTAGCTAAGGAGGGCATTCCCATGCTTAGCTTTTATAAATTCATTTTCATGTACATGGAATAGATAACCATCTTCGGTTGCAGATTGGTGATTCTTTACATGTAGAGTCATCATCCCTTAGCTCGGATGATCATCTGTGCAGCTTCTGTGTACATTTTATGTCTTTATTTTCTTGAATATATCACAGCCCGGATGGATGAAAGTAGATCCTAGATCTTCAAACTCGTTCAATCTTTGCCTGATGTACAAGTCGATCAATGTGAAAAGATGTTCTGAAGTCGAACATGGAAAGACAACGCTTGATTACCAGCCAATGATGTAAGTCGTTAATAGGTGCGAGAGGAATCACCAATAATGATAATGACCCTCAAGGTACTACAGTATAGTTCACGTGGTGTGAATATATTAGTTGATGTCGAACACCACGCAAAATCTTTCGGTCGAAAGCCATTGATGTAAACATGTCGCCGAAAGTGAGAAACTTGCCATTGAGGCATGCAAGCTTCAAATTACTGAAAGGGTTGTTTCTAAGTCAACTTCTTGGATAATGTGATGATGTCGATAAGAAGTGACTCGTCGTAGGAGAGCCTTGATATATCCCACATCTACGACACAAAACGAAGAAAATGATTTTGTGGAGTTGAAAACAATCTGATGATACAAGGTTTAGGAATGGCGGTCATGAAAAATGGAGGGTGAAGGTATTGCAGTGGATGAGGCGTTAACTGGGTGGTGAATTCTTTGAATGACTCCTCTTGAACATGTCGGCAACACTGAAATGGATTGGTAGCGTTAACCCCAAAATATGGATGGTGTGGAGGACCAATGGTGATAATATGGTGAATGGAATAACCCAACCCGACTCAATCATGGTGATGGAGTGAAAGTGTCATGTTCAAGAGCGACCTACTACCAACAAAGTTCTTCAAGTTTTCTCCCGCTTTTTCCCCAGTCATTGCTGACCAGTAACTCTTTATTTTTGTCAAGCTTGAGGAGGATAACATATCCTTGTTCCATAATTTTCCCTTCGAGCAAATTTTTCACTATGTTTTAGCGAGCCCAGAAACAGTGAAACTCGTTTTTGTCTGGGTGGACAAGTTTTTCGCTATTTTTTTAACGAGTTTAAAGACAAAGATAACTCAGTCCTTTTCATTTTTAGAGAGTTTGAAAAGGGATGAAAAGGAAACTCCAGCAGTCTTTTTTTGTAGCATAATCCCTTAAGTCCAAAAAAGTATAAAATAATACGAAAGGGATGACTTTTCGATCGTTTTAACGAGCTGAAAAGACAAGCACTCGATATTTTTGTTTGATAATCCCTCGGGTTCTAAAATATTAAAATGTACAGGAGGGATGGTTCTTCTCTTTAATTCAACGAGCTGGAAAGGCCAATAGCTCGGAAATCTTTTTAACGAGTCTAAAAAGAAATTAAAAGAAACTCGTTTTTGAGGAACAAGTGATGTTTTCGGGTAGCAGCTGGTTCCAAGTAAGTTTGGAACTTTTCAAAGCTTGGAAGTGAAGAGGGTGGCTAATAGAATCACTTGTTGCAGATGTTCCTCAAAATCATAAACAATCAAGTGGAAGCGTATGATTGACCAAAAGGATGGAGGTGATGGAAGAACATAACCAAGGCTCAAAAGGCTCATAGCAAGGCAATCACGAAGGTCGTTTACTGAAGGTGGGTTTATTTTTTAATGAGCTTGAACCTTGTACCAACATGTGCTCAATGCTACGTTTATTTTTTAACAAGCTTGAACTTTGCGGAAACATTGCTCATGCCAGTCATTTAAAGATGTCCCTTGAAAGTAGGTTCATTTTTTAACGAGCTTGCGCCATGCGAAACTTTGCTCGTTATCTTTTCATGTAGGCTAGAAATGACCAAACTACAGAGCTAACTAAACTAAAAGCTAAGGAACTACTGAGGTTAGGCAGGATGGTTTTGTCCTCGGCCGAGGCAAAATCCTTCCTTTGCTTTGTCTGCGTGCCGTCGACAAAGGTGAATGGTGGATCAGACCATTCACCTAACCTAAGAAGTTGAACTAATTGACTAAGCTAAAACCACTACAAATCGAAAGTAATTGGTCTTATTTTGCTTGCATGAAAAGGGTTGCATGCCCCCAAGTATAAATAAAAGTAGAGTTTCAAGGTTACCATATGGAAGTCCTTGCAATTAAGCAGGATTGTTCCGTCCGCGGAGCAGACAAAACACTTCCTTGGCTTTGTCCATTGAAATAGATAAAGGTGAATGGTGTGAGCTTCCAATCACATAACCTTCGAGTTTCAGGCTGATACTCAAATACTATAAGGAAATGGGGTTTTAGATCAATCATATATCCTACGAGGAAATCTATCCTTTCAATTGGGTTCCCCTGCAGAAGCAGACCAAGGTGCATGCCCCCTAAAATTCATTACATTCACCGAACTGCCTGTGGTAATTAGGTGGGTGAAATGAAGGTTGAAGAGACATTCCTGATGCGAGGAGACCATTTAGGGATGATCTTTGACTTGTAGTTGTGTTTGAACCGGGAAATGAAAGTTGGTCGATAAGTTGTATCATTTTGCCTTCATGCGGGAAACACATTACTCGAAAGAGTGTGGAAACAATAGCTTCCATGCTATAAACATAGTCAAGCCCAAGGAGTAGATTGTAATCTAATGGTCCTTGGACTACCATCACGTTCAAGTGAATGGTCTTCCTTTTCAAAGTTATAGGTAACTTCAGAAGGATCCCTAACGGTTGACTGGGTCCTTTGTTAAGGCCTGACAAATTTTGGTTCTCAAGCAGAAGCGATGGCGAACCAAGCGCTTTCCAAGCAGTTGAGGAAAGGATATTCACTAAAGCCCCTTCATCTATGATGGTGCTAGACACGATCATTTTGTACACTTGTACTATGATCCGGAATGGTACACTAGATGGAAGGCGGGGTCTCGCTAGTTGATTCCAATCGAAGGAAAGGACTAGACTTCTTGGAGGAGGTACCGAATAAACGGCTGGATGAACCTCCTGGACTAGGGCACTTTCCTCCTGTTGTAAAGGAACAGGTGGATTGACCCCATGTTCATCAGACTTTGTATTAACAAAAATAATTTGAATGGTGTCATTATCATTCTCTTTGGAGATCGTATCATCTGATGGTAGACCTTCTGAAGGCAAGACTGGGTCGACTGCCATCTCGACCTGTTGACTTTGGTCCAGTATGGACTCAGAGGTTTTACTTTCAACGATAGGCGTTTCGACCAACAATTGAGTTATTTTAGTCGGATTTTCAACTAGTGATAGACTTGGCAAGAGTTTCTTGTATCCAGGGGGAAGTCGTTGTAGTGAAGCAGGACGATTATCCAAGACACTTTTGGCTTCATCCAGAAAAGGACAACGGTGAAGGGCGTGATCGCCTTCACACAACCTACAAGGAAATCTAAACTTTCCTTTTTGTCCATTGATTTCGTTTTCGCTACTTGATGGTGTGTTGTCAACATGATTGACAGACGTTGATGACACTGAACGATGCAAATAGGGAGACCATTCTCTTAAGATCCACATAATTCAAGGATAATCTCGATGAAAGTGGTTTCCTTTGCAAATTATGCATGGATATTTGGGTTTGGAAGGTTCGATGTACGGATTTTCGCTAGATAATGCATGGTTGCCCCCTTGCTTGACTGACTTCTTCTTCTTCTTCTCCTTCCCTTTCTTCTTCTTCTCAGTTACTTGGTTTCTAGTATCACTAATTTCACCAAGCGAAGAGGAAGAAGGAGAGGGAGAAACAAAAGAAGTAGAAGGTGAAGGGATAACTTCAGTATCATCTAGTTGTTGATTCGATTACTGAGGAATTACAGTGTTTTGAACAACAGAGGTTGAGAAGAGCCATACTGGTAGGCCAATTTTGATTCTTAGAAGGGACAATGTAGCCATATATGGAGCACAAATATCTCCCCAAGAAGAAAAAGGACTAGGATTCCCCCCAAGGGGAATTCCTTGATTGGTGGACTCCATTACCTCAACCTAAGATCAACGAAGCAATGGAGATGTTATTCTGAATTAAATAAATTTTATGACGCTTTGACACAACTTTGTTATTTCAATTTTTAAGAGTCGAGAAAAACCTAAAGGTGACTCTAGTCGCCTTCAATTTTCAATGACCCTGAAGTGACAAGTGCACAGAGGGACCTTTTCTTTTAAAGAGTCGAAAAGGAACGAAAGTGACTACTCTGGAAATTCAAACAGAGGGATTACCAAATCAATTGAAAAACTGCAATATACACCTTGGTGGTAAATTAAAGAGAAATTACCAAGGACTTTACATACAGCAATCAATCTTCCTTAATGTTGTGTTCAGTGCATTACAATATATGAGACAACAAACACGGCTTCCTAAGGATAAAGGATATCGTCTATTGTGGTCTCCCAATATATACTCGACGTTATGGGGAGCACAAGTCCGTATTGGCACTTGTCGTATCAAAGAGGAGGAATCACCCAACCTTCAATGAAGATGATAGTTACCAGGTTTTACGACGCTAGAACACGTCTCTAGCCTAGACTTCTAGTTGTGTTGTGTTAGGTTCCAAAGCGTTTTTATGTTCATTGAGGTTTATTTTAGAGTTGATATTTTTAGAAGTTTGTCTTTCAAGGTTCATGGTGTAGATGTAAAATTCCTAAATATGCAATCTAAAAATGATAAACAGTTGTTTGTTTTCTTTTAGCAATGAAAATCCTAGCTACTAAAGAAAGAAGAGTAAAATTCTTTCAATAGAGAGCATAGAGCACACATTAAATGCACTTTTCCTAAATCATTTTCCACATGCATTCTAAATGCAAATGCACATGCATGTATTTGTTTTTCCATTTCCTTAATGTGAGAATGCCAAAAAAGGAAAATTAAGTACAGATCTAAACTATTTTCTTCAAAGCGACACTTCAACAATTTCTTTTCAAAATGAAAGGAAGACTAAAACAACACTTCCGATTTCGAATGGAAAACTACTTTTGACACTTAAAATATTGACAATTCAAATCAAATACAATGACAAAAGTACAATCAACTATCTAAAAGAGGAAGACTTTATGACACTCTTCTTCTTGACTCAAAACAACAGTTACGACACTTTTGAATCAAAAAAATGACAGATCGATTAAGCTACTGTTGACAAAGGAGGATTGTAAATGATGAAAAATACATAAAAAAAACATTCACAAATCCTGACCATTGGAGGCTGAATAATGTAAAGGAAGAAGGCTTCAGCAATGAGATATTGATCATAAGCAACAAAACTACTGAATAAAGCTAAAAACAAGGAAAAAAAAAACAAATTCTAAAGAGGAAAACAGTATCATTCAATCATCGCACCTGTCCTTAAGGGAAACAGGGATGCATCTCACCTGCAACACACAGGAGGTGCAATGCATACAAGCTGCCAGTTACAAACAGTGTGATGGGCGAGAGAACGAAACTGAGTTTGGTTTTTGCTCAAAATTTGCAGCTAAGTTCAGTGATTTCAGCTAAGCTATAATAGACAATAAAAACAAAGTACAGGGGTATGATCTTAGGAGGTTATTGAGCTACCACCAGGGCACTTAGGATATTTTCAAGTTAGATGTTCAATTCATAAACCAACCTGGAGATTGACTAAAGCAGCATTGATCTACTTTGCACTTGCATAGCAAAAGCAGTTCGAAGGCTAGCTGGCTTGACTTCAGGCTCCATATGTAGTTTATAAAGCAAGCAACAATAACAAACTAACTAACTAATCGCTCCCCAGTGGAGTTGCCATTTTGTTTCCAGGAAAACTAGTGTCTTTTCGATCTAATAGTCCCACTAAGACAGGTAGCTATCTTAGAAACAAACAATCAAAGTAACTTGTGATTTCCTTTATGTATGATAGATAAGAGAGAAGCAAAGAGCACCAACCTGGATCTTTCGCTTGGATCCTTGCTTGTTTCCTCTCTCCCTTGATAGAGCTTTCCACTCCTTTCCTACTTGTCCCACTTTACAGAATACCTGTAGAGGCAAAGAAACAAAACACCATCAAAGCATTGAGATCTATAATACCATAAACAATGCAGAATCAGAAATACATTGACCATACAATTGCATTCACAAATAACACGATTCACAAATACACAATTATATGGAGGAAAACTCAAATAACTTTATTAATAATAGAAGAGAGGATTACAACCCAGTTGTCTGATCCAACATCATCCTCCCAACATCAAAGCCCTCTTCACCTCATGAAAAGCAAGATCACCCAACAATACAATGCTCCTTCTCAAAGAGAAACCAACAGCACTTCCTTCCAAATTACAAAATTCCAGCCTCCAGATCTCTCAAATGAGGGATCCATATATAGATGTCTTGCAAGCGGGTGATTCAGCTCTGGGTTTTTGATTGGTGTCATTCCACTGATAGTTCTTGGTTCCACTTGGAGGTTTCTTTGATCTCTTACTCATCCTTGGGCGAATTCAGAGAGGCAAGTGTCATAGGCGAAGTTTCTAGAAGATTCCATGAGCATCCACTTAGCAAATTGTCTCTCCCATTTGTCTCTTCTCACTCCTTGCACCCCATAGAAGACTCTTTCAGTATGCATCACACCTGGCTAGTGTAGCAACCAGTATGCATCGCACCTTGACCATGGAGCAGTCAGTATAGTCCAATTTTGGCCAGTTCTGAGTATTTTTTCAGGTGGAACTTCGGGGAAGTGATGTAATCCGTTGACCATGATCCTTTAGGGTATGAAACAACACTTTTAGGGGTTGAAGATCCCTTGTTTTATCGACATATACGATTGGGGTTGTAGTGCCCAAATATGTCTATAATATTGCTTTCTACATGAATGAGAGCGAAGGTAACATTCTCATTGTCATCTTATATGTAGATGATTTGATTTTTACAGGTAGTGATGATTTCTTCATTGTTGATTTCAAACAAATCATGAAGAGATAATTTGAAATGAATGTCTTAGGATTGTTAAGATATTTTTTGGGGATAGAAGTGAAGAAAACAGAAAATAGCATTTTTATCTCTCAAGCAAAGTATGTGGTAGAAATTTTGCAGAGGTTTAAAATGAAAAACAACGAGTCCGCACCAACTCCAATTGTCATGGGGTTGAAGTTGAGAAAATAAGATTGCAGCAACAATGTCAATCCAACATTATACAAAATCATGATAGGCAGCTTGATATATTTGACCACCACTAGGCTGGATATAATGTATGTAGTAATTTTTGTGTCAAGATTGATGGGGACACCCAAGGAGACACATTGGCAAGCAGTAAAAAGGATTCTAAGATATTTCAATGGGACAAAATAGTATGGTGTTTTGTACATAGCAATAAGTGATTTCGGGCTGGTTGGTTACACTGACAGTGATTGGGCAGGCAGTGTCGATGATAGAAAGAGCACGTCAGGATATATTTTTCATTTGGGTTCCGAAGCCACTTCATGGGCCTCCAAGAAGCAGCCAATACTGTAATTGTCAACAGCAGATGTTGAATATGTTGTAGCAACAGCAGCAGCGTGTCAAGCAGTTTGGATGAGAAGGATGTTGAGGGATCTTCGTCCTGACCAAGAGGGCACGAAAGTTATTTTCTGTGACAACACCTCAACAATTTCATTGTCAAAGAATTATGTCTTCCACAAGAGGACAAAGCTTATTGATGATAAATATCATTTTATTAGAGATTTGATTAACAATGATGAAATTATGTTGCAGCACTACAAGTCACAAGAACAATTTGTTGACATCTTCACAAAGCCATTGGTATGTGAAAGTTTTGTTTATCTCAGAAACTGTTTGGGAATTGTTAATGGCGGCAATTGTGATTAAGGGGGAGTGTTGGAAATAATAATCCCAACCACCGCAATAAACAGCCTGACAGCAGCCATACTGTCAAACGTATTTTTGCAGGTTGCATCTCTATTTGAAGATTGAAGGACTGAAGCCAGATGTGAACATTTTGAAACGCAGCAAAGAATTCAAAGAAGTCAATGTACTTTTGTAAATAGATATGGGCAAGCATTTATTCAGCAAATATTGCCCACACTCCAGAAACACTTATGTGATTCTGATCACACTCAACAACAACATCATATTAATGTCGCTTTGTCATGAATTAAATGTAAAATTGTATGTTGAGTTATATATATGAATGTAAAAGCCATTTTGTAATGGGTTAGAGAGTAAGAGGTAAGAGAGAAAAAGAGCGCAAGTCTTTGGGGAGAAAATGGTGGAGCAAATTTTGGTGGGCACGTGAAAACAACAGTCACTATGTTTTACTGTGTTACTCCGTGTGAATGTAAATCAGTATAAACATTAGTTTTTACTTGGTGAATGAGCCACAGCCTCATGTGAATTTATTTTCATGTTTTAGAATTCAATACTAAGTTTTTATTGTGTTGCTCCAAACTTATATTGTTTATCTTTGAGTCTGTGTAATAGCTCTGCGATGTGAAAAATCTAAGTCTGTAAAATAGCTTCGCGGTGCGCAAAGCTAGCTGCACGAAGCTAGCTTTGTGAAAATCTTAAATCTTTGCCCCTCCGCCAAAATTAAATTTCCTAAATATTTCTAACAGGTTTTTGCTGGTATTCGGCTTATAACACTGGCGCATGTTCCTTTTGTATATACCAAAAGGCATTCAACGTTGAAGGGAATATTCAGTTGAGAACCAAATTTTGGTGAGGGTATTCAGTGTTGAAGAAGATGAGTAAATTTAATTATATGAAGTTTGTGAGGAGAGAGTGTTGTTAACCGTGCCACCAAGTTGTGAGAAGTGATTGTGGAACTCATATCGTCGACGACGCTTTGAAGGAATTATGAAAGTCTGTTTTTTTTTTTTTTTTGGCGGAGATCTGAGCTACATGCGAGTGGAGATCCATGTCACATTGTTGAAAATCACTGATCTATGCATTGAATAACGATCAGCGAAGGAGACGAGTTTTATTTGACACCATTAATACCCTAGAATCGTGTGAATTTGTGGAAGTAATCGGCAGGACCTTGGTTGTGGAGCACATAGACTTTTGCACTAACCAGGGAACCATCACTTTTTTCACTAGTTGAAAAGTGAGACGGACAATTGACGAAACAAGAAACTTTAACAATGCATCGTACCATCCCTACATCGAGAAGTGCAATGACCTCCATTTTTTAATTCATATTTTCTATTTTAATTGCATTCTTCTTCATCCAGGAATTGTGTCAAGATTGTGAGGTGTTTAATGGCAATGGCATGGTATGGTTCTGAAGTCTAAGAGTGTCGCTTATTATAATTTATTGCAAAGCGCTTCTTCTACTCCTCTTACTGTTTATGTATTTCTTGGCCCTGAATATTTATTTTTAGTGGAAGGTTGGAGACTTTCGCATCATGATGACTAATCCACTTGCAAGGATCTACTTGAATGAAGTGAACAAATTGGATGGATCCAATTATATTAATTGGAAATTCAAAATCTATTTAATTGAGGGATATATTGTTTGGATAATCAAAAAGGGAGAAAAGAAAAACCAAATGTTTTTGGAGGCATGATAGTTCCATTGATTCAATACTTGAAGGAGTGGGAGAATAAAGCAAAGGTACTATTCAAAGTGTGTGAAAGATAATATAATTCCTCATATTCATGATTATAAGAGCTCTAATGAAACTTGGAATACACTGGAGTTGTATGAGACTAAAAATACAAATAAGATTTTTTTTCCTGAAAAGTTGGCTCTTTTGTATTAAAATGGAAGAAATGGAATTAGTTAGTGCTTTTGTTTTAAAAATCAAAGACTTGAAAGATAAGCTTGGAGACATAGTAGAATCAGTACTTGATCTTGTGATAATCACTTTAAATGGAATATTAGAGGAGTATCAAATGTTTACTACAAGGCTTGCAGTAAGGGAGAAAGCTCTCAATTTTAAGGAATTGATAGGTACATTGTTGTGTGAAGAAGAGAGACGCAAGAATTTGAAGCCTCAATATCCAAACTTAGCACTTGCAGCAAAGAATAAATTATTCAAAGGAAAACAGGAGGACAGAAATAAAGGTGGAATTCCATTTCAGAGAAGACCATCTCTAAAGCCAAATCAAAGTATGCTACATGCTAGAAATTATTCTAAAATTATATGATTTTATTGTGGCAGAAATGGCCATCTTGCCAGAGATTGTTACAAGAATAAAAGTGATCAAGCGAGGCATAAACACAGAAGACATTCATGAGAAGCCCTGAATTTTGATCGTTTGTGGATTCTGGAGCTTCAGTCCATATGACATGCAATAGGGACTGGTAAGAGAATTTCCAAGAAATAAGCATGGGTGACAACATCTATCTTGGAGATGATCGTGCAGATCAGATCAAGGGATATCGAGGTATTCCAGTGAATTTACCAAATGGCAATGTCAAACGCATTCATAATAGTATGTATGTGCCCAGGATCAACAAAAATCAGATCTTTGTGTCCACAATCATAGATCAAAATCTTAAGGTTGAATTCTTTAAAATACATTGCATAGTAAAGGACTTGTTGGATCACTGCAAATTGGTTGCTTCATGAGTCAAAGTTGGAGGCCTGAACAAACTTGATGTCACCAGCCAGGGTCATCAAGCACTGACTTCTATATCTGTGTCAACAAAATGTCTTTGGCACCAGATGTATTGTCATATCATTTTTCATGATTTGTTATTGTCTCAAAAACAAATAATGGTTGAAATTATTCCATATTATCAACTTGGGGATTTTATAAGTTGGAAGTAATTGAGTGAAGGTGAGCCTACTAAATATGTTTTTCAAACTAGATGAAGTAGAAAAATGAATGATATGAAAGAGAATAATTTCAGAACATATCCCACGTCTATTACAACCTGCATAAAGTTTCCAGCAGGTTACTTTGATGGCACTACACAGGTAGGAATTTGTGGTTGTGGTGCATGGCTTAGGATCAGGTAGAAAAAAATACAAGATATCTTGGCATGGTGGCAGAGGCACTAACATGAGGGTTGAGATCTTGGCACTATGGGGACTTCTTTGCTTTGCAAAGAAGCTTTCCATGAATACCATACATGTATTCGGGGATTCCAAGTCCCTCATCTACAAAATGCTGGGGAAAATTATTCTTTCCCCCCTCGTCTTGATGGTTGGCTCAACCACCTCCAATTTCTAAAGCTCTCCTATGACTGTAACACCTTTCACCACATATACAGGGAGTCCAACATTGTTGCAGATACACTGTCTAAAAAGGTTCTTACCAAGGCTACGAGATACATGCACTTTCAATACCTGGAGGACAAAATTGTTACATAGGCTAGCTCGATTCAACTCCCATAGGTGTTTTGTTTCCAGTGCCCGTTATTTTTGTTGAATATCTGAACATACATGTCATTGTTATGTAGTTTCATTATGAGACAATGATCTGCATTTTTATGTTACATTTTGAGTTTATACTCCTTGTTCCATATGAAGCATTATTTTGACAAAAAAAAGACTTTCTCACTATGTAGAATGGGGATTATATGTATGCACAATTTTTTTTTTGACAAATGTAATGGTACTTAATATAAACCAGTGTTTTTTCCCTTTGAAAAGAACATCTACATTGGGGGTTCTCAACACTCTTGCTACCAAGGCTATTCACATTTCTGATCATGATCATTTTGAACAAGAAAAGAAACATCTTATGGATGTTTTTGAAAATAATGGATATAGAAGACACCAAAGAATGAAAACTTTCAAGAAGGCTGAGAATCCTAAAAACAAACAACCTATGGAGGATTGTGTCGGTAAGGTCCACCTCCCCTACATATTAGGCACCACTGATAAAATTTCTTATATTTTAAAGAAAAATAACATAAAAACCTCCTTCAAACCCATGAACACCATCAACAGATGCCTAAAATCAGTAAAAGATCCTATTGATCCTAAATGCCACAAAGGGGTTTATTTGGTTCCTTTTTCTTGTCGAAAAACCTACATTGGAGAGACTGGTCGATCAATCTCAACAAGGATCCAAAAGCATGTTGCTGACATTAAACATAACCGCTCCAAAACCTCAGCTTTGGCTGAGCACTTAAGTAAAACCAATCATCACATTTGTATTGAAAACTCTAGTGTTGTGGCCAAAATTGATCATTATCACCATAGGAAATTAGTGATAATTAGATTCCCACTCTAACCTCTCATACCACCACCTCCTAGATGTGCCCTACCCTCTTTTTGCCTATTTTAGCCTCCATAATCTTCCTTTTAGTAACCCTTCCCTATACTCAATTAAACATTTTAACATAAAACAAATATCAAAAATAAATAATTTTTAATTCCAACACACACACACACACACACACACACATATATATATAACTAAAATTGTAGTTAATTTAAATGTCAATTACAATCCTAATATAAATAAATAAAAAACTTCATCAATTAGTCAATAATAATTTATAACAATATATTAAAGTTTATAAGCATTAATAATTTTAGAATCCTCAATTTGAAATAAAAAATCTATTTAATTTAAATCATTATAATCATTTGCAATTAATAATAAAAAGTAATTTATGATGCATAATAATAAATTAGTTTATAATTATCATTAAACATTAGATATTAATTATTATACATTTTAATCATTCCATTAAAAAAAAATTAATAATCTTTAAAGGAAATTGCATATTAAATTAAAACTAAAAAAATTAAAAACTAAAATCATTAACATACTAAAACATAAATAAAAATAAGTTATAACATGAATTATATCATCATCAAACTTGTCGATTGTTTTCCCTTCCCAACCCTAACCTTCATTTATTAACCCTATTGAGTTCTGACTTATTCATTCATGGATCTAATCCTGATGATGAACCACAGAGGTTGGTTCGAAACGTCAATTCTGGAAAAACATGAATGTGATGACTCTGAAAGATAACATCACACAAAATACGGATCGCAGAAGCCTCAAATTAATAAACATCTACATGTCGGTTAAAATTAATATAGAACCCAAGGGAGATGTTGTGGTGTTTTTAAAAAGTTAAAAGTAATCAAAATAATAAAATTTAAATTTAATACATTGTAATTTTGTTTTTATTAATAAAATTATGAATAACTTTGTAGTTTAAAAAATTCATAATATACATATTACATTAAAATATATAAGTAGCAACAATAAGTTAAGACCCATTTTACCTTATAAAATAGAATAATAATTATGTAACCATATTTAAATGTAATTACAATATAAAAATATGTTTAATCATGGATATTCACATGCACTTTGCTAAGATATTATTAACTTGTAAATAGGCTTTGTTACAATACCATGGGCCAATACCTTGGCTCATCAACATAACATGTCCAAAAACCATGTAACTACCTCCTCCCACATTTACCCAAGTTAACCAGTCAGTTGGGATAAACATGTCACTAGAGACTACTACAATCTGATTCAACTCCCCATGTACAGTTAAGGAAGTGGAACTAACACAACAAAACCAATCTGACCTTCATGTCACAGAACCTACAGGAGCCAACCAACCCTTCCATGTAATCAACCATCCTTTGTTGGAAATGTGATGTAAATGTTACAGTACAAGTAGGTCCCCAAATACTTGAATAAAAAATATTTTTTTCTACTCGCATATTATTCAGTTCCCCTAAATTCACTTTACAAACTCGCGTGACATGAGGTTGACTATTCATTTTTCTCTTTGCACCAAAAAAAATTCTGGTACCAAGCGTCATATGTTTTGTTTATCCTTCACTTGTGAAACTTGGTCTTTTAATTGCACTTTGATGCTCAATAACATCTACTATAAATATATTTGTTGATGTGTTGAATCATCTTTTCTGTACAAATCTATTGAAAACTTAACTGTTATCAGCTGATGCAAGTTCCAATTCATTGAAGGCAACAAGATTTAAGACAGTGAATGTAACTCGCTTTATGTCCAAATGTGAGGTGGGTCTCTTTCTACACACCGCTTCACCAATATGGCCATTTTATCACCATTTTATAAATGCAATCATGTGAATATAATTCCTAATATTGGACTTGATACATTCCTTAAATGTGTTCATACAAGTTGAATTGGGGAAAAATCGAAGAACAAGTAACATTATAGAAATTAGAGACTGCCTTTCTAGTGTGCTTGGTACCATCCCTATATATTTTCCTGATATAAGCTCAAAAAATATAACTCCAAAGGCATAGACATCACCTTTTGTTGTCACATAGACATCTCATAGATAATTTGGAGCCAAGTAGCCAAATGTCCCAATAACTCTTGTAGTAATACTTCACCCTCATCGGCTTTCCCCACAAGTTTAGCCAATCCAAAATTTGCAATCTTAGCCATAAAATTGTTGTCTAGCAAAGTATTATTAGTTTTAATATCTCGGTGAAGGTGTGTTGCTCAATGATATTTTTCAACGGTAACTATTCTAATAATAATCTCTATTAAGGATCATCCATAATCATCTTCATTCAGAAACAGAGAGTATACATGATGACCTGAAATGTTGAATAAAAGATCTGTAGAAATTCTACTCTCTACACATCTTGTAGAGAAACTATAGATTAAATTGATTTTGCAATGTATTAAAGAAAAATACTTAATCTACTTCTACAATCAAATTTGTGGAAGCTTATAATCAATTTGAGAAAGATCAAATAGAACACATATAACAGAGAAGAAGATTCAATCACACATCAAACACAGAAGAATACTCTGAGGAAAGCCTTAGCTAAAAACCCTGCAATCTGTATTATCATACAAGTGGAAGTATCTCGGGATTACACAAAGCTTTAGCTCACAAGCTATCCAACTCTCAATACAATCCCTCGCTGCTGCTCATAGACAGAATAGACAACACATATGCCTTAATTCAGTCCTCCGAGCCTCCTATTTCCTTGTGCAGTTTCTCCTGGGTCCTCTAGCTATATTATGTGTGATTCTCACCTCACACACTGCTCTGACCTCCGAAGTAACTGTGCAATCTTGAAGGAGATAATTCCTTCTGCATGGATGAGTTTTCTTTATAGGAAAATTCCTCCAACTGATAGTACATTGTCCCTTCCTTAATCTCAAATAGGTCTTTCTCTGAACTGACATGCATGAGTTATTTATGAGAGAATATTCAGTTATCTGGAGAACACTAGCTACATGCATGCATGCATTAAAATTTAACTAACTGAACTCACAATTAGTTCCTCCAACTATTTGGAACTAATTTAACTTGACTAAACTCAGTTAACTGAAATGCTATTTATAGCAATGCTATTTTTAGCATTTCTTGTTGTCATTTTCAACACTCCCTCTCAACAAGAAAGGCATTCAACTTGAACCCGATCCTGAACCTTTGGGATGTTCCGCATGCAACACTTCTCTCAGGTGTTATTGCTCCAACAACTCCAAAAACAAAAAATATCCAACCTGAATCAGAATGATGCCTCTGTCATCAAATTCTCTGGCTGTTATTTCCTCTGTCGACTAAAAACTCTGCACCTTTGTACTCTTCAGTATCTGACTGCTCTAGCCTCTATCACTTTGATCTTTGACTACATCAATCACATTGATTCCCCTGCTGCATCCATGTTGTTGTTGGTCCTGTCTCCCAACACTGCATCCACACTGCACCTCTTCTCATCATGTTGCATCGTGCTGCCCACTGCTGCACTGCAACTCAGTTACTGAGAAGTAAGTAACTGATCTCCCAACTGACCTCCCTGTTGGGTTAGAAACATCCTCTGATGTTGAAGCTTCCTCTGCCGCTCCATCCGCATCTGTCTCTACCCACTCAACCAGTCCTTCTACTCCTCGTCGGGGCTCCCGTAGCAAGATTTAAACAAAGAAGTTGGGTACCTCAAGGATCCTACCCCTATTTCAGCCTTCTTGGGACTATCACTTCACATCGCCCCACCTCCCACTTAGAGGTACGGCTGCATGTGATCCCTCTACCCACTTGGCTCGAAATTTCCCCCTACTGGAGGTTTCTACATGAGTGGATGCCTCCACTCGAACTCCTCTTTGCTTCTCTAGTTGTGGCTACTCCACAACCTTCTAAAGTTGCTTCACCAATTGTGGCTCCTCCACAATTGTCTGAGACTTCTTCTAGCATTGCATGTTGAGAGGTAATGTACTCTCCCTCTCAACCACCAAGTCTCTAATAGTTTCCTTGCTCCTCAAGGCTTTGCATGCATCTTGAACCTTAAGAGCATGCAGGTTCTTGACTCGTGAACCAATCTGCTTCACCTGTCTTGTGGTGATGTGTCTAAGGAAAACCTTTCCCTTTTTGAAGACTGCATCTTAGCCTTTGTCCTCTAACATCGCGATCAATACCAAGTTCTTCTTCAGTCCAGGCACATACTTCACATCTGTCAAGGTGAGAGGAGCTCCATGCTCCCTCTAAAACACAACCGTACCATCACCTGAAACACGGTACTTTCCATCATCACCCATATCTATGCGCATCTGGAGGTCCTTCTCCTCCAAGGTACTGAATAAACTTTTATCGTTGGTCATGTGGAATGAGGCTCCATTGTCAATATACCAAACACAACCCATCATCGATGAAACCATGCATGTGATGAGGGTAAAATCCAATTCAAAACTAAGAGGCCAATACCTCAGCTTCAGATCCTTCCGCGGATCCCTTCTTAGATTTCTTCAATGGACAATTAGTTGCATAACATCCCACCTCGTGACAATTAAAGCATCTCACTTTAGATTTGTCAATCTTTTTCCCACCATGAGAAGAACTCGATTTGGGATGAGAATCCTTCTCCTTCCCTTTCCTTTCCTTACTGGCTAAGGCTAGATTTTCTTCATCATCCTTGGATGAAGAACCATCTCTGGTGCTCCTCCTAATCTCCTCCTGCATGAGATCCAACCATATTCGTTCCCAATCCTACAGTTTCTCTCTTCCATTCATTGGGTCCTGGTAGTTGTGCCAGCTCTTAGGAAGACCGAGGAGAGCAAGACTCACCATATCATCATCAACTGTCGTGATTCCTACACTTCCAAGCTCATCTCTGTAGGTGGTCAGTTTGTTCAGATATGTAGAAATCGTGTCACCCTTTTAACACTTGATTTTTTTATGCTTGTCCTTCAGCACCAGCTTCCTCTGGTTGTTTTTGTTCTGATATTGGTCCTTCAATGTCTTCCACATTGAAAACGGAGTCTCCTTCGCATGGAGACTTGAGACAATATGGTCTCAAACTCCCTCCAGAAGAATCCTCCTCGCTCTCGCCACATTTTTCTTCCATTCTGCCAATTCTTGGTCATTAGTTGTTGCTAGCTTGGGGACTTCTTGATCAATGAAGTCCTTCAAACCATTGTCCTCTAATACCACCTCCATGCGATCCTTCCATGCTATGTAATTTGAGCTGCTATCCAGGGCATACTTGAGTTGCAAGCCATTGAATGCCATTGGTGAACTTTGAGATGTGATAAGAAATCGATTTTGTAACTACAATCAAGAACTTCGAAGTTCTTTGTCTATTGTTCTCTGCTTTGATGACCTTCGCTCTGATACCATGTAGAAATTTTGCTCTCTACCCATCTTGTAGAGAAATTGTAGATTAAATTGATTATGCAATGTACTAAAGAAAAATACTTAATCTACTTCTACAATCAAATTTTTGGAAGCTTAATCGATTTGAGCAAGATCAAATAGAACAAATCTAGCAGAGAAAAAGATTCAATCACACATTAAAAACAGAAGAATACTCTCGGGAAAGCCTCAGCTAAAAACCCTTCTATCTGTATTATCATACAAGTGGAAATATCTTAGGATTACACAAAGATTTAGCTCACTAGTTATCCAGCTCTTAGTACAATCCATCACTGCTTCTCATAGACACAATAGACAACACATATGCCTTCCTTCAATCCTCCAAGCCTCATATTTCCTTGTGCAGTTTCTCCTGGGTCCTCTAGCTGTATCTTGTGTGATTCTCACCTCACACATTGCTCCGACCTCTGAAATAACTACGCAATCCTGAAGGAGATAATTCATTTTGCATGGATGAGTTTCCTTTAAAGGAAAATTCCTCCAACTGATAGTACATTGTCCCTTCCTTTAATCTCAACTAGGTCTTTCTCTTAACTGGCATGCATGAGTTATTTATGAGAGAATATTCAGTTATCTGGAGAACAGTAGTTGCATGCATGCATGCATTAACTGACTGAACTCACAATTAGTTCCTCCAACTGTTTGGAACCAATTTAACTGGACTTAACTCAATTAACTGAGCTAACTAATTACAACTCAAATACAACTCATTTGTATCTCCTTAATTAGGGGATAACTTCCTCAATCAAAGGGATAATTGTTGCATGTCTTCACACAGACTTCATGTTTGATTTTCTCCAACTAACTAACTCAATATGAATTTATTAATTATTTCTCAAACAGCTGTTGAGACCAAATTCAAATTTTAATTCTCAAATTTAATTCAGGGACTAATTAAAATTGGAATCTATCCCGAAATTTTATTTATAGCAATGCTATTTTTATCATTTCTATTTTTTGTTATTTCCAATAGTGTTGGAGTATATCCTGAAATGATATTTATAGCAATCCTATTTTTAGCATTTCTTGTTGCCATTTTCAACAAGACCCTAGGCACTCCTAGATCCGTAGCCTTCCAATCCTCATTATAGTGAGGCATGTTTTGCAAGTACTCTCCTCTCAAACTCTAGTCGCAATTTCAAGTTTAGCATCAATCACACTTTCAAATTTTGAATCCCACTATAAAATACAAGTGAAACTTGTGACCTGAAGGGGGAGTCTCCCAAACTAACCGCAAATCCATTCCTTAGTGTCACTAGTGTTAGAAGAATTGGCAGAATTTACGCAGAGAGGCAGAGTAAGATGTTTCGTGAAGCTACTTTCACGCAGCTCACCTTCGTGCACAACGGAGGTCTATGACATTCGTGAAGTTGATTTCATGGAGCTATTGCAGAGACTTAATAAATACACAAAATTCACTTATGGCAAAAACAATGGTA
Source organism: Pinus taeda (assembly GCA_000404065.3). Lineage (NCBI taxonomy): Eukaryota > Viridiplantae > Streptophyta > Pinopsida > Pinales > Pinaceae > Pinus > Pinus taeda. Next base: position 40,921 of record APFE030151887.1, read on the forward strand.
AAATCTTGGAGCATCACAAATAAAACTTAGGATTGATTTCTAAATCTTGCAAATACATTCACATAAGGCTGCAGCTCATTCACCAAGTAAAAACAAAACACTTCAAGCGGAATAAAACACAGTAACTATTGTTTTCACGTGCCCACCAAAATTTGCTCCACCATTTTCTCCTCAAAGACTCTCGCTCTTTTTCTTTAACTATCTTACCCTCAAACCTGCAAAAAATGACATTTACATTCATATTTAACTCAACATACAATTTTACATTTAACACAAGACAGAGCAAAATAATTAGTATGACGTGGTTGTTGAGTGTGATCATAATCACGCAGGTGTTTGTGGAGTGTGGAAAATAGTCACGGAATGAAAGCTTGCCCATATCTATTTACCAAAATACATTAAATTCCTTAAATGCATTTGTTGAGTTTTGGTATGGTTCGTGCCTGGCTTTAGTCCTTCCATCTTCAAACAAAGACCCAACTTGCAAAAATACTTCTGACAAGTATGGTTGTTGTAAGGTTGTTTATTGCAGTGGTTGGGATTATTATTTCCAACACTCCCCCTTAATCACAATTTCCGCCATTGACAATTCCCAAACAGTTTCTGAGATAAACAAAACTTTCACGTGCCAATGGCTTTGTGAAGATATCAACAAATTGTTCATGTGACCTGTAGTGTTGCAAAACAATTTCATGATTGTTAATCAAATCTCTAATAAAATGATATTTAACATCAATATGCTTGGTCCTTTTGTGGAAGACAGAATTCTTTGACAATGCAATTACAGAGGTGTTGTCACAGAACATAGTTGTCGCTCCCTCTTGGTCATGACTAAGATCCCTCAACATCCTTCTCATTCAAACTGCCTGACACGCTAATGTTGTTGTTGCGACATATTCAGCTTCTGTTGTTGAGATTGACACTATTGGCTGCTTTTTGGAGGCCTATGAAATGGCTCCGGAACCCAAATGAAAAACATGTCCTGATGTGCTCTTTCTGTCATCGACACTACCTGCTCAATCACTATCAGTGTAACCAACCAGCCTGAAATCACTTGTTGTTGTGTACAAAATGCATGTTGGCATTATGGCTAAAGTGTTGTCCTTGACGGCAACCCATTCAGGTGATAGATCACAGTACTTCAAGTCAGCAGCAGAGATTGATGATCAGCTATCAAATATTGAAGAAAATAAGGGGTACGCAGGTACACCTTACAGAAGGTGCATACACG
>APFE030151892.1:0-12154 GCA_000404065.3 Pinus taeda
AATGATGTAGAAAATTGTAAAATAACACCTAAAAAATAACTCAAATAAACACTTTACAATGTAATTATTTATCTCAGCATTCTAATATTAAAATAGAAAACCTTCATAACTATCCAACTACATAGGAGCATATATATTTTAACCAAATTATAATCTTGGTAAAGCCCTTCCATAAATAGCTCTAAATAATATAACGTCAAATATTCAATGGCTAAATTTAAGCAACGTCATAATTCCATGTGATGAAGGCTCATCGATATCCATAATTGTCTCCCAAGGTCATGCTTACTCCAAGGAAGTCATATGATTATAAAAGTATTATAATTTTGATCTTTTTTAATGTTTTAAATGATACGAAGAAAAATGATTGGATTTTAAAAGCATAAATGGGATTTTTTATTAATATAATGTATTCAATATATTATTTTTTTTCTTATATTAATAATATGAGTTTTTAGTGATGTTAATAAAAAAATAAAAATGTATTTTTTGTTGACATAAATGTACTATGTATATCTTACAGGGATAGGAAATTGGGGATTTGAACTTCGAATTCCTAATCCATAACACTTCACTTTCAAATTTCCCAATATGAAGTTCAGCCTATATATACTATATAAATATATAATTTTTATCAAAACTTATCTCATAATCATATCTATTATTTATGCCACTAACATTTAATATGATTAGAATTTTTTTGACATAACACATAAACTTTTAACATTACTAGATTTCTTGTTCTCACTGTCTCTTGTGACTATCCTAGATTGGAAATTAATTAAATTATATATAATATATAACATTCCATTAAAATTAAAATTATTTTATTTGGATTAGAAGAAAGGTAACAAACCATTCGGATTTCTTTTAAACCATGTCCTTATGATTAGAAGAATTAAGAAAAACATTTCATTCTCACCATAATTTTGATAATTTAAAAAGTTAAAAACATCAATAATGTGATGGATATTTTCAAATATAGATATAATTTAAATATATCCATGACAATTTAAATGAAAACGATTTATGTTTGGAACTTTTCATGTTATAGAGATGAATGCATCTTAATTTTTTTATCTTCTGATTTTTTATTACATCATAAATTGTCCTTCCATTAAGCCATATATATCAATAACTTATGACTTGTGGAGAGCAGTCCTTTGCAAGAGTTGCCTACTCTTTGAGTTATCAAAATAAACCAACATGTATTTCTTCAACAATTGATCATAGTTGGAGAGGAAAAAACCATAAAAAACAATTTTTCCTTCCGGAATCGATCCTAATTGGAGCGGAAACAAGCAATTTTTCCAAACACTCCCATTAAACCCAAGGCATTGTGCATTGATTTTGGAATAGAGCTTGCAACATTTTAATTTAATTATTAATAATTATGGGGTGGGTTGTAGGACTTTAGCTTCCATGGAATATTATAGAATATTTTTTGACATTTTAATTAAATAGACTAATTAAAAACAAATGTCATATGAATACGATTTATGGTTTATAGTTTTTTTGGCATGTGGTATTAATGAGTGATGGTACTGGCCCATGGTATTATAACAAATCCTATTTAAAAGTTTAGTAGCCTCCATGTTAAAGTGAGGATAAAATCATCTTTCATATTTTTTTAAAAGTATATAGGCTTAATAATAATTTACAATAAAGTTATAATTTAGTTAATTTTTATATTTTTTTTAAATCTTGTCAATGTGAGATGTATCACTAGGTAAGAATTAAGATGATTATTGGTGTATACTAGACATTTAAATTTTAATATTATCAATATTTTAATGTTCTAAAAATGACTCATTCTTTATTGCTCATTGATTTAACTATGAAACTTGCCCATATTTTGTCATTTTTACTTTAGATATAGTGCTTTGAACAAATTTTGAACAGTTATAGAGACATATTTATCATCATATGTTACACTTAAATTATATAATAATAATACTAATCATAATATATATTGATAAGGAAAATAATTATCATTTTTTTTATGATAAAAAATGATACATGACTTGATAAATAATTTATGAAAATAATATTATATAAATTTATTCATTTATATTGTGCCAAAATAATTTTCTTTTGCAAATGAGGATAAAAACCCTAGCCATGGTGATGGAAATAGTGCACAACATCGCCAAGAGTGCCTCTAATACCAAAGAAAATATTTTTGAATCTAATGCCATGTCTTTAGCAGCTATCAATGCCATAGAGCTATAATCGTAGAACAAAACAACTTTACACATGGCTATAAGAATTGTCGACTCCAAAAAGCTAGAATCCTATATCAAAACAACTTGACACATGGCTATAGTAGTTGTCAATGCCATAGATCTAGAGAACCATGATCTCGTGGCCGAAACTTATGACAATTTATAGCTTCATGCAAATGAACCTAGACGTTCCTGTAGAGCGGTGGGCCGAGGAACCCCTACACAGCGCCTTGACTATATGTTGTTAGGAGATCACGTGCCAAATTTACCAATTTGCTATCATATTTTTGTCAGATTCCCTTCTAGGTAGTCACTAATAATTGGTGTTTTCTTTTTAGATATGGTTCAGAATTCAAGTTTTATCATTATCTCTGCTTTGATAGCATTAATATAGGAAATGATGTAATTTGATTTTTGTTTAAACTAATAAAATTTAGAATTATATATATATATATATAAATGAATTTTGATTTAATTATCAAGTTACAAATTATAAAACTGTTTCTATTTGTTTATTCTTTTTTGAGATTTTTTGAAGACTATATTTTCAAATTTTATATAAATATTCATGATGTTCATTTATATTTTTGGAAGAAAAAATATGGATAGAAATTACAAGAAAACTCAATGAAAGTGATAAGATAACTAATATATTATTGTGATGAAATTATTATGAGTTTACTCAATAATAACATAAAATCACAATAACAGTAGTTAAAAAAATATATGATAAAATTGAATTAATTATTATTTTAATAAATTGCCCATAATATAGAGAATTAATTAGTAAATATAATTAACAAATATCAATGACCAAAAGCAAATCATTAAATAAATTTAAAAAATAGACCTAGTATAAACTAGTCTGTATCCATTTTAATTCTAGAACTAATCATTAAATCTTTCCCGGGTTAACATTTTTTCAAGTTTTTAACTAAAAACTATTACACCGCATCCTCTAGACGCTTGATATATGCTAAATTTAATTTTAAATATACTGATACATATTTATTTTAACCTCAAATATTAACATGAAATTATAATTATTTTATTATCATGGCACACCGTGCTCTGCAGATCGGGTCATCGGTCAACCCTGCCTACAAATGAAAATGTATTTTATATTTTGATTTATTTTATTTTCTTTTTCAAAATGAAAATGTATATCTTGTATTTTTAGCGTCCATTAAATTAATAGATACCACACTGGAAGTCAGTCTTTGTAAACGTGTTTCTTCGTCACAAAGCATATGTATAAAGATTCGATAATTTTAATAGGTACTTACAATAAAACAGTGGTGAAATGTTGAAAAAAAATCCTACTACCTCTTACTCTTATCGCCAATATCGAACACCTCTCCGTGATAATCTTTTCCAATAATGTCAAATTTTCAATATCCAAGGTTTCAACACACCACACCCCTTTATGTTGAGAGATATAAGTTCTGCAAGTCTTAGATCTCCAAATTGTTATATTCCTTGGTACTACCTATATCTTTAGAGTTTTATAAGATTGGATACATCCATTTTATATGATGTTTTTAAATTATTATTTTTTGTTGATGAAATCTTTGAGTGGTGTGGCATATTACAATACTTTTAATAATTGATTTTTGTAATCTTGATTGGATTTATTTTTAATAAATGGGAATTGTCTTTTACGTTTTGTTTTTTTAAAGCAGAGATCCATAGATCCATATTTACACGGAAGGATGTTTCAAATAGAGAATATGATTATATTGTTATAATTTTATACATTAAAGATATATTTACACATTTTTTATAAAATAAAAATATTATATTATATAAAGAAATGATAAAATTTGGAGTTATCTTAATTCTCAGTGAAGCTTATTTGAAGCTCTTCTCCAAATTATCTCCTAAAAACTACCTATTTCTTCACGGTTGCAGCTCACATGCCAATTTTCAACATTCTAGTTCACAAAAACACTCAATTATAATTTTTATCACCCTAATATTAGTAACTCGAGGCACTCTCCAACAGACCTTTTGAAATCTATATAGGTAAGCCATGCAGATACACAACACTTCTACAAAGTTTAGGAAAATATGTAATAACTATATATAAGCTTGGTTGTGAAAATGTAGCTTGCCAAAGAAATTCTATACTAATAAGTGAGGCTTTAGGATACCAATTTACTTGCTATTCAGGGAACTCTACAAAAGTGTTTGATGGCCATCAGAAAAGACGATGTTGGTGATAGTGGCACCACAAGAGTGCATTTCAACATTGATGTGTGTAAATATATTAGTGTTGTTGATGGGAGTTGAATGAAGCAATTTCTTTTGGGCTGTCACCTTCTTCATGTTGGTGATACCAAGTATGCTCTTCATGTTGAAACATAATGAATATATATTTTAAAAAGTGTAATATCCTAAATGGATTATCTGAGATCATAGTGATTTGTAGAGATTTAGACTCTATAATCCAGCCTCACTTAATGCTCACCTCTCACAAGTGGATTGCTGCAAATTGAATTCAAACCCTCTAGTGCACCTGAAACCCTCCTAACTCTTGAAAATAAAAATGAAAATTGTAGGAATGACCTTCTTATTTAAAGAGCAAGGAAAACAACTTAATGGTCTATTACAAATATAAACAAGTTGAGTGATGCAGGAGCATCCAACTCCGAGGAGACTGACTCACGGAAGAAGAACAGAAACAAGACAAAGATTTCGAGCTTGGGTGGACAGGTCATTAAGTTGGTTGTTGTCTTTTTCTTTTAATTATTGTTTGCTTCATTTTATTTTAGAACATTTTTTAATTACAAGTTGTTTAGCTTAGGAGATGAATAGTGTTTAGTTAAATCTTTGTTAAAAGAAACTAGATGACAGTTACAGAATTCAGGTTGAACAGTTCAACTGCAATGGGGGAAGCAGTTATGCTCTCATGTAATTTAAAAACAGAAAAGGATAGAACAAGGGCAGAGACCCCTTCAGCACGAGAGTAACAGACAGCAAGACGAAAAACCCCTGTAACAAAATCATACTATTTGCAAATGAAATAATCTACTGCTGATATTTTCAAAACAAAAACTCTCCTGGAACAAGAAAAGGCAGATACATTTCCTCTGAAAAGAAGCAAAACTGTTTGTTTAAAGAACCACTGTGACACTAATATATTGATATTGTTTTTTGTATTAGCATTCACTGCAAGAAGGCTATAACAGGCATACTGTAACTTATTCGATTGATTTTATTTGCTTAAGCATCGATTGTAAGTTATACACAGCAAGCACGCGAATGTGATACGAAATATTGAGTACAAACTAGAATTTAGAAGACAGCAAAGAGAAGGCGCTGCTACAATGAGCTAACCCACATGGAAGAGCGGATTGACAGCCAACGATATCACAATAAACCAGGTAACAAGCATGTCAACTTAAATGTTTTTCATAACATTTGTAAACGCTGGAGATAAAGTATATAGGAGTTTTATGTAATGTAACTTTTATGAACAAAACGCACCATAAGTTCTCTGAGCATAGAACGCTCACCGAACCACCGTCCTCCGATAATTAAAGTCATTACAAGAAACAAGAAAGGCAACCGAACAGACTCAAGGAACCCAAGCAACAGAGACGGACCAGGTCGATTACAGGTCGAAACGACGGTTATTATACACATACCAGACCTTAGAAAAAGAAACAGTTTAATATAGTTCATGTACAATCTAGAAGCGTGAGCATTAAATACAAAAACCCACAGATTGTTAACTAATCTAACAAACGGGCCGAGCTGGACAAGACCCTACCCGTTACACCAAGTTGAAACGGGTTTTGGGTTGCCTCCAGAATGCACAGAGAGCATGAGCCCACGGTGGCCAACCACCCGAGGAACCTGCAACCACAAAATAGACGAAATTTAGCGCCTGAGACAGGAAAACGATAAGGAACTTCTGTAAACGAAAAGACACAGTTGCATTAGGTATTTACCTGAGTTGGACGGGCAGCATTGTAAACAACCCGATACCCATAACCTAAAGAGCAAAGGAGCGAACCTGTTAGACTCTGGAAGAGGTGGAGAAGCAGGGTTTAACATCGAACTAGAACTTTCCTTGAATCTGGGTTGAAGCGAAATGATTAGCTGAGCTCGGGATTGAGAGGAACCTGTCATAATAGCAAAAGGTAAGTTAACAGAGTGTGGAACAAACCTGGTTACATCAGAGAGCAAACAAAGAAACAGTAAACATATCGAGTTACAGTGCGGAGCATTAACAGCTTGTCACCCTCACCATAATACCAATGCATAGGGTAGCAGGATGTCGGAGGCACCAGAAGAACCCAGCGCCGGAGCGAGGAGTAGAGGCACAAAGAAACCCTCGCAGAGTAGAACAAAGAACTTCGCATAGTGAAAATGAAATGGCAAGTGAACTAGGGTTGGCTGTCAAAAGGCGGGAGTAAGTCAAGGCTTGAAACTAGCAGGTGTGAGTTGGTAACATGTACCACAAGTAAAACATCTAAAATATCACGAACCTGTACGAACCGCGTTATCTCAACGTTTATTCGCATTAACCTTCATACGGTGGACACAGTGTCGCCACGTGGAAAAGGGCTAGGCAATCAAAAGTGGTATCAGAGCAGGTTTGTTGAGTAGGAGCAAATGGAGGTTGACAGAAGAGGAAGGGGAAGAGGAAGAGGAAGGGGAAGAGTGGTCCGGAGGATAGCAGAAGAGGGACTTCGTGAGGAGATTTGCGTTTTGCGTGAAAGATTGGCAGTGGTGGAAGCTGGGGGAAGGAGAGACCTAGCAGATGATAGTGATGAAGAAGTGGCTGAACCAGAAGACGAGTTTGAAGGGGCGACATCGGAACTTCGATTATTAAAGTCAGTTTTGTTGTCTAGTCATAAGCCAAGGCATGAGCTACCCACTTATGATGGAAGTTTGTCTGCAGATGTGTTACTGGATTGGTTGAGTGAAGTAAATAAATATTTTGAGTTTAAGGAAACTAGTGAAGACAAACAAGTGAAGTTCGCCACCACCAAGCTGAAAGGACATGCGTCCTTGTGGTGGGATAACATTTAGGCGGAGAGGAAGAGGCTACACAAACAGCCTATAAAGAAGTGGGCCAGAATGGAGGCAAAACTAAAGGAAAAGTTTCTGCCGAAATATTATTAGATCATGTTGTACAGACAGGTGCAGAACTTGAAACAAAGAGGGATGATTGTTAAGGAATTTATAGAGGAATTTTATAAGTTGAATTTGCGAGCAAGGTATGTGGAAGATACCCCAGAAAAAGCAGCCTTATTTGTGAATGGTTTGAGGGTGGAGATACTGGATGAAATCGGTATCCTCTCACCCCGAACGTTGGATGAAGTTTACCAGTTTGCACTGAAGGCAGAGGAGAAAATTAACCGGAAGCAAAATGCCAGGAGAGGAGGTGGAACTGGTAGGGGGAAAGGTAAGGTTTTTGGTAGAGGTAGAGGTACAGGTTCAAGTGAGGAAGGCAGCAGTTCCAAGTCTGCTGACACAACAGAGAAGGACAATAGCACTAAAGAAGGACGACCAGCTCAGCGAGGGCGAGGAAATGGTCAGGGCAGGGGAACTGTCCAGTGCTATCGTTGCCACAAATTGGGACAAAAGTCGTATGACTGTCCTGAAGGTGAACCAGCAGGTGGAAGAGGAGCTTATGTTGCTCAGCCAGAGGATGCTGAGGCAACACCTCAAGAAGCAGAAAACGCACCAGAGACAGGTGAAGCTTTGGTGTTGAATAAGGTGTTGTTAAAACAAACAAAAGAGTTTGCAGAACCGGATCAGTGAAAGGCTTTGTTCTGAACTGTCTACAAGTCACAGGGTAAGTGTTGTAAACTGATCATTGAAAGTGGGACAACCGACAATTTAGTGGCTGTGGAGATGGTAGAAAAGCTGGGATTAAAAAAATTGAAGCACCCTACTCCCTACAAAGTGTCATGGCTACAGAAAGGACATCAGCTGTTAGTTGACGAACAGTGTGAGGTGGAGTTTCAGATCAGTAGGTACAAGGATAAGATCCTTTGTGATGTCATGCCAATGGATGTCTGTCACCTACTGTTGGGACGACCTTGGAAGTTTGATAGAAGTGCAGTTCATGACGGAAAAACCAATTGCTATAAGTTTGTTAAAGATGGGATCAAGCACACGCTTGTACCCATCAAGGAGGAAAATAGAACAGAAACCAGTGGGGTGAAGGCACTGCTGATGGGCGGAAAGGAATTTGTAAAACAGATTGAGGATAACGAAATAAATTTTGCTGTCATAAGAAGACCAAAGGCAGTGGTACTTCATACACAGATTTCAAATTTGCCCGGAGAAGTTCAGAAGTTGCTGCAAGAATATGGGGACATTGTGGTGGATGACCTTCCAGATGAATTACCACCAAGGAGAGGTATTAGTCACTGTATTGACTTTATACCAGGGGCAAGCCTGCCAAATTAAGCAGCTTATCGTATGAGTCCTAAAGACCATGAGGAAATCAGGAAACAGGTCCAGGAGTTATTGGACAAAGGTTTGATTCGAGAAAGCATGAGCCCCTATGCAGTACCAACCGTTTTGGCTCCAAAGAAGGGAGGAGAATGGCGAATGTGCACCGACTCCAGAGCCATAAAAAAGATTACTGTCAGGTACAGGTTTCCCTTACCATGAATGGACGATATGATGGATTGCCTGAGCGGGGCAGCTTATTTCTCGAAAATTGACTTGAAGAGTGGATACCACCAGATTCGAATTCGAGAAGGAGATGAGTGGAAGACAGCTTTCAAGAAAAATGAAGGCTTATATGAGTGGTTGGTGATGCCATTTGGGTTGAGAAATGCTCCCAGCACATTCATGCGCTTGATGAATGAGGTACTGAAGGAATTTAATGGTATGTTTGTAATAGTTTACCTGGACGATATTTTGATTTTTAGCAAGACTAAAGAGGAACATTTCAGGCATTTGCAGATTGTGTTGAGGAAGCTGCAGCAAAACAAGCTGCTAATTAATCTGAAAAAGTGTACCTTTTTCCAACGAAAATTAGTGTATCTGGGCTTTGTCATTGCAGAAAATGAACTGAAAATGGACCCAGAAAAGGTGGCAGCTATAGTTAGCTAGCCTTCTCCAAAAAATTTATTTGAAGTCCGAAGTTTCCACGGACTAGCCAGTTTTTATAGGAAGTTTATCAGAAATTTCAGTGAGATCTGCGCACCTATGTTGGATACGATCAAGAAGGTGAATCAGCCTTTTCACTGAACTGAAGCGGCTAAAAGTAGTTTTCGGATTTTGAAAAAGAAGATTATTGAAAGACCGATATTGAGGTTGCCTGATTTCAACAAACCTTTTCAAGTTCGTTGCGATGCCAGTGGTACAGCCATTGGGGCAGTCCTTACTCAGGGGGACAGAATGGTCACTTATTTTAGTAAAAAGCTAAATGAGAGCAGGCAGAAATACTCAACCTACGACAAAGAGTTTTACGCAATTGTACAAGCCTTGAAGCATTGGCGACATTATCTGTTAGGTAACGAGTTTGTTTTATTTACGGATAACTCTGCATTGCAGTACATTATGCAGCAGCATAAATTGAATCATAAGCATGCAGCTTGGGTTGAGTACTTGCAGAATTTTACATTTGTACTAAAACACATTAGTGGGCAAGCAAACAAGGTGGCAGATGCACTGAGTAGAAGAACATTGCTTCTACAGGAAAGCACGATGCAGGTTTTGGGCTTTGAGCACTTAAAAGAGGTGTATCAAACCGATACTGAATTTAAGGAGGCCTATGAGGCTTGCCAAAACCCTCTGTTAAGAAATAACAGCATGTGGTTAGACTATAATCTATAGGAAGGATTACTGTTTAAGGGAGGGCAGTTGTGTATTCTGAACTGTTCTATGCGGGAAAACATCATACAGGAAAAACACAATGGGGGTCTAGCTGGACACTTTGGTATAGACAAAACGATTGCTCAGGTACGGCATTTTTATTTCTGGCCAAAATTGCAGCGGGATGTGTAGAGGTACGTGAGTAGATGTAGATTTTGTCAACTGGCAAGGGGTCACAGTCAGAACACTGGTCTTTATTTGTCGTTACCTATCCCAAGCCGACCATGGGATTCAGTTAGCATGGATTTTGTTCTGGGTTTGTCGAAGACACAACGGGGTTTTGATTCAGTAATGGTTATGGTAGACCGATTTTTGAAGATGGCACACTTTGTACCTTGCAAGAAAACCACCGATGCCACTTATATTGCAAATCTTTTCTTTACTGAGATCATTCGGTTGCATGGACTTCCAAGATCCATTATCTTTGACACAGATGTAAAGTTCACCGGTCATTTTTGGAGAACTCTGTGGAAAAAGTTGAATACCCAGTTGCAGTTCAGCTCCGCTTATCATCCCCAGACTGATGGTCAGATGGAAGTAGTAAACAGAATTCTTGGAAACTTACTTCGGAGTTTAACAGGCGAAAATTCCCGGACATGGGACCGTGTACTTGCTCAGGCGGAATTCGCATACAACGATTCACCTAACCGCAGCACTGGTTACAGTTCGTTCCATATTTTGTACGGCATGCATCCGCGAGGAGTGCATGAATTACGAGATTTGGGGAAACTCGAGAAACGAAGCACTGATGGGGATGATTTCGCTCAAGCAATGAGCAATTTACACGAGTAGGTCAAGCTGAAGTTACAAGACAGTAGTCAAAGGTATAAACAGCGAGCTGATACAAGGCGTCGGGAAGTTCAGTTTAACGTTGGGGATCAAGTCCTTGCGTATTTATGTAAGGAGAGGTTTCCAAAACGGGAGTACAACAAACTAAAATTCAAGAAGATCGGTCCTTGCAAAATCATCCGAAAATTTTCTGCGAATGCTTATGAGTTACAGTTGCCACCCGGGATTGGTATTTCTCCCATTTTTAATGTGGCAGATCTGTTCCCCTATGTGGCTGATTCGGAGCATAATGCAGCAACAACAACACCACGGGACACCAGCTATGGAGAAAATTCATGGACGAGAAAGTTGCCAACGGCACCACCCCTTGAGATTGAAAGAATTATGGATACACAGGTAGCTAGTCACACACGCAGGAAGGAATATCTGCGGTATTTGGTCAAGTGGAAGAACCGTCCAATAGAGGACAGTTCATGGCCCAACGCAACGCAGATACAAAAAGTGGGCCATTCTGTTGACGACCTCATGGAACAGAGCCATGACTTTTTACCACCACAGGAGCCTGATGTGGGAGCATCCAACTCCGAGGAGACACATGACAGTTGACTGACTCACGGAAGAAGAACAAAAACAAGACAAAGATTTTGGGCTTGGGTGGACAGGTCATTAAGTTGGTTGTTGTCCTTTTCTTTTAATTATTGTTTACTTCATTTTATTTTAGAACATTTTTTAATTACAAGTTGTTTAGCTTAGGAGATGAATAGTGTTTAGTTAAATCTTTGTTAAAAGAAACTAGATGACAATTACAGAATTCAGGTTGAACAGTTCAACTGAAATGGGGGAAGCAGTTATGCTCTCATGTAATTTAAAAACAGAAAAGGATAGAACAAGGGCAGAGACCCCTTCAGCACGAGAGTAACAGACAGCAAGATGAAAAACCCCTGTAACAGAATCATACTATTTGCAAATGAAATAATCTACTGCTGATATTTTCAAAACAAAAACTCTCCTGGAACAAGAAAAGACAGATACATTTCCTCTGAAAAGAAGCAAAACTGTTTGTTTAAAGAACCACTGTCACACTAATATATTGATACTGTTTTCTGTATTAGCATTCACTGCAAGAAGGCTATAACAGGCATACTGTAACTTATTCGATTGATATTATTTGCTTAAGCATCCATTGTAAGTTATACACAACAAGCATACGAATGTGATACGAAATATTGAGTACAAACTGGAATTTAGAAGACAGCAAAGAGAAGGCGTTGCTACAGGGAGCTAACCCA
>APFE030151907.1:0-10131 GCA_000404065.3 Pinus taeda
CGCCCATTTACAACTAATTGTGGTCCCATTTGCAACTAACTAGGTTAACCACTTACAAATATTAATATGGGCTTTATTGACTCTTGACTATGACGTGATCCCATGACATGAATAAGGGGGTTAGGGTGGGACCCTAACACCTACTTTAGGAAAATTGCATTTCCTTCCCAAGGAGGAATTACAATCATCGACCAACAAACTTTTCTCCCCAACGGTTTGCAAGTTACGGGAAGCATTCTGATGATCCATGGAAGCCCTAGCATGCTTCATAATATCAGAGTAAGCCTACTAAAAGACCCTACGTTAATGGGAACTTCTACCCTACCGCCTCCTACGAATTAGGCGGAAGTGGCTAATGTAGGAACCTGTAATATGATATCTTCCATTCAAAGGATCTCAGAAAACAATGTTAAAATGGATCATTCGCAGGTTTTACCTCTAACCTCGCTGGAAATATTATAGCAATCAATGTTCTCAGCATGGGAGACAAACCAACATCAACGCTCATCAAGCGTTTGGATAGATAGATCTAAGGAATATGGCACCCTTTCAAATCCTTGGTCGCGAGTACACTCTACAAACGAAGGAATCATTCAATCAATGATGATTGATGGGGCACCATGGGAAGATTACCACCATCGTTCCCATATTCCGACTTGGAAAGAAGATAATTCCGGTGACCTACACCATCCTTCAGTATTTGACTTTCTGACGAATACTATAAACACGGTGGATTCCGAGAGAAACATATCCCATATCGAAGAGACTATTGCCATAAATATCTCGACCAAAACAGATGTTGTAGAGAACATTCATGTTGGCAAATCTTGTTCTTCTTCCGAACTGGAAATATATAGCACTCTCTTTCACGAGTTTAGAGATGTCTTTGCTTGGTCATATGATGAAATTCCAGGCATTGACTCGAGCATAGTTGAACACGAAATTAAGATGTATCCAGATGTCAAACCAGTACGACAGTGGCTAAGGCAGGTGCACCCCAAGAAAGCCGTTGCCATCAAGGCGGAAGTTGAAAAATCCTCCATGCTGGTTTCATTTACTCCGTTCCTCTAACCGATTGGGTATCAAATATTGTTCCTATAATGAAAAAACAAGGAACGATTAGAGTGTGCATCGATTACAGGGATGTAAATCAAGCTTTTCTGAAAGACAACTACCCTACACCCTTTATCGACCAGATAATTGATGAATGCGCTAGATGCGAAATCTTTTCATTTATGGATGTATTTTCTGGGTATAATCAAATAAATATCCGCCCACACAAGCAGTCAAAGACTGCATTCATTTGTCCGTGGGGCACATTCGCATATCGCAAGCTACCCTTTGGTTTGAAGAATGCAGGGGCAACTTTTCAGAGAGCAATGAACTATACTTTCCATGACATCAAAAACATCGTTCAACCTTATCTCGATGATCTCCCAACTTATTCGCGAAAGTGGACTGATCTTCCACGCCATTTGAGAACAATATTTCTACGTTGCTGACACTACAAGATAAGACTCAATCCACACAAATGTGTGTTTTGTGTCAGTTCTGGTCGTTTACTTGGCTTCGTTGTCTCAAAGGATGGGATTCGTCTCAACCCTTGCAAGGTTCAGGCAATCATTGATTTGCCTCCACCTTCAAGCCTGCTTCAGATTGGGAAACTCCAAGGGAAAGAAAATTTCCTCAGGAGGTTCATTCCAAATTACGCCGAACTAGCTAAAGGTTATACTCGTCTTTTGAAAAAGGATGTACCCTTCATTTGGGACTAGGTCGTGCAAGCCTCCTTTGATTCTTTAAAGAAATCTACAATACAAGCGTCATTAATGTATGCTCCTGATTATCAAAAAGACTTTAACTTGTACCTGGATGCAGTAGATACGACCATAGTGATGGTTTTAGTTCAAGAAGACAATCGAATTGAACATCCTATATATTATTTAAGCCGAAACTTAAATAATATGGAAATGAAATACTCCTACGTTGAAAAGCTCGCCCTCACAGCTGTTCAAGCGATACAGAGATTTCGGCACTACGTCCTCTTCAGGAAAACTACCATTTTATCAGATTGCAACCCCATGGCTTATATATTGTCGCGACATTTGCTAGGGGGAAAGTATTCGAAATGGATAGCAATTCTACAAGAGTTTGATTTGGAATTCAAAAAATCCAAATCAAAGAAAGCCCTGGTATTCGCGGAATTACTATGCGATCTCCCATCGTCGTCCAACGATGCAACATCCGAAGAAGAAATCGTGGATGAAAATTTGTTTCTGATATCTTCAAGAGATTTGTGGTATGGAGATATAATCATCTATCTCTAGACACAAACATATAGGTCTAATACGTCACGCTCCGAACAACGACGTATTCGATACCAAGCAAAAGACTACGTGATCTTCGGTGATACTCTTTACCGTCGTGGTATCGATACAGTTCTTCGGAGGTGCCTCACCCTTGAGGAGGCCGAAAAAGTCCTGAATGAATGCCATTTAGGCGCATGTAGGGGGCATCAATCTAGTTATCCTACGGCGTAAAATTTTTTACGAGCAGGATACTTCTGGCCAACAATGTTCAAAGATTGCATAACCGCAGTTAGAAGTTGTCATGCTTGCCAAATTTTCGATAGCAAAACCAGAAGACCACCCGCACCATTGCAACCAGCAGTAGTTGTTGGGCCATTTGCCAAATGGGGCATAGATTTCATGACATGTAACCCCACCTCGACCGGGGGCCATGGGTACATAATAGTCACGGTGGACTATTTTACCAAATGGGCCGAGGCGATGCCTACATTAAACAACAGCGGCGAAATGGCTGCCCTTTTCTTTTTCAATCACATAGTCTCCAGATTTGGTGTTCCACAGGCCATAGTCACAGATCATGGATCGCATTTTCATAATCACATGATGGTTGAGTTGGCTGCAAAATTAGGATTTTCCCAAGACAGCTCTACTCCATACTATCCGCAAGCTAACAGACAGGTTGAAGCAATAAACAAAGTCCTAAAGCGCATGTTGCAAAGGATGATCGAAATCCACAAACGGGATTGGCACCTAATCCTATACTCGGCCTTGTGGGCATATCAGACATCGGTAAGAAATGCAATCAGATTCACACCTTTTCAATTGGTGTACGGTCTGGAAGCAATCTTACCGATTCAATGTGAAATCTTGTCCCTCAAACTCGTAGTCGACCTTCTCCCCGGAACCTCAGAAGAAGAGGCTCGTTTCTTGGAACTAATCCATCTGGATGAAACCCATCGTGATGCAGCTTCGGCTAACGAGGCTCATAAGAAACGAGTCAAAGCACAGTTCGACAAGAATGTCAAACCTCGCATCTTCTCAGAGGGTGACCTGGTTTTACTTTATGACTAGGAATCCGATAAATTGGGAGCAGGGAAATTCCAATCGTTATGGATGGGTCCCTTTATTTTTAAATGAGTGTTAGCAAAAGGAGCCTACAAGTTGATGGACTATGATGGGATTCCACTGGCACAACCTCGCAATGGGTTGTACCTCAAGCGTTACTATGCCTGATTTCGCATAGTAATCCTCGTGCTTTTGTTACATTTTTGTTTTCACCAAGATAATTTAATTTGGTGAAATAATCCACTTTTTGCATTCGTTGTAGATGTCGAACCTACTGGAATCATTTGTTGGCTATGCCGACGGGGCAAGTCGTAATTCGCGGAATCTGTCTTTTATGGCATGGGCCATTTTCAATCCCAGTGGCGAGTTAGTAAGTTTCAGAGGAGTGTGTATTGGTCGGTCTACGAACAATATCATTGAGTATAGCGCATTGATATAACTCCTTTCTGATGCCATCACACATGGTATATGTCGACTTATCGTTAGGCTAGACTCACACCTCGGCATTCTACAACTTACCGGCATCTATGCTGTACGAAATCCAGCTATCTATTGTATGTTCCTAAGGGTCAAAAGTTTGGAAAGACAGTTTGATTTCATCCAATATCAACATATTTCCAAAATTTTAAACACATTAACAGACTCATTAGCAAATTGTGTGTTAGATAGACATTGCGACATTTATAAAAAGAAGCATCACATCAATATATGCAGTAGGATTATGTAACTGTACCGAAATAAAGCTCTGAAAATCAAAAATATATTCCATAACTATTTATAGTATGTACATAATGTTTTGTAACCAAGACAAAATTAGTCAAATGACCCAAAACGCAAAATGCTATGGGGCACCCTAGCCTAATGATGCTGGTGATAACAAGTCACCGCCTGTGCAATCATGCGTAAGAGCCTAGTCCATCGACTCGGCACTCCAGTGGTATGTCGCTGCAACCTCAAAGGTAGCTCATTGGTCCTCACGTCTGGGATACCAAGGGTAAGACCCTAAATCTAGTCTTGTAGTGCTGAAAGAGTCTTGGCCACATCAAGGTCGTGGAGGATAGCCCTCCCAACAGCTTCTCCTGCTAGAGCGGTCGCTGGGTCTCTACGGCGTACTGCTGGTCGAACTGGGCCAACATATGCATGAGCACATGAGTTTTGATTAGTCTTGATCATAAGCATGTAAGAACATTATAAACAACAATGAATAGAGATATGGTCAGAAGAAATTACCCATGGCACCCCACTGCTCACCAACCGGTAACACCAAATCTGGATCACCTCGGAAATCCATACCAGTATATGGGAACCTGGCATAGACCATCTCCTGATGGTCAAACCACTCAAAGAATTTCTTAGAAAAAGAAATCTGGGGCTGACCAGCGTGCCGAGACATGAGATCGACCCATCTCTGCATCCGTGGTTTGGTCGGTGGAGGTAGGCCAAGTGATATATACTGTGGCTGCATCTGTGGGATTCGCTCTGTTATCTCAAAGTCAGACCCTGGAAGGCTGCATACCAAGAAGACCTCAAGTAACTATTTCAAACCTACTTTAGGCTGAGGCTTAGCCTCCTCAACCTGAGAGGGCTCTCTCAAAAGGGTTAATGATTTTTTTCAATTGTAATTAAGATGGCTAACTCTTGTGAAACGAATATAAAATATGAATGGTGGAAACACAATTAAAATCTATCCATTGGGCTTATGGATTCAACATCATTTCAGTATGACAATGGTTTCAACCTTACATAGAAGTCAGGGCATTCAGCATTCAACACATTCAGAACATACCAAAACATATAGGACCACACAGTCTATGAATGTATATAGGAAGTTAGAGCACCATAAGTGAATTCTAAGTGATTACACATTCATACCACTGAAAATATTAGGAAAAGAACAATACAACACATTCCAAACATCAAATCCCTCATGAGTCCTAAGAGGCAAAGCCAAACTTGTATTACTAAAACAGAGTCTTTACATAAGCCAAATATCAGAACTTTTTTTTTTATAAATTTCCAACCCTTTGTACATTTCTCTTTCTCCTATTTATAGAGCTCTTCTACTTGATTGAGATTCCTCCTCAAGCATGAGGGGAACTCAAAATCTACTTCTAATGACACCTATTCAACTTTTAATTGCCTATTAAATGTAACAAACTTCAACTAGACTTTCTAGAGATCTAAATCAAGTAGGATTCTAACACCATGTTATGCTAATAATAGCCTTGATTACAATGGTTCTCGTTCTTTGACATCTGGTCCCTTTTTAGTTTGGCTATGATGGATATTCAAGGCTCCATGCTAGTCTTCCATGCCACATCTTTTCCATTGTCCTGAAACATAGGAAACTACCCTTGCTCATCGGCCTTTAGTTTGCCTTACAATTTTCGAATCCACAGAAGCATGTCCTTCATCTTTGATTATCCAAAATGTAACAGATGGCCACATCCTTGATGTGTTGTCCACCTCCTTTATGTTTAAAGGCAAAAACTCTTTCAAACTATTTTGACATATTTTGAACTGTGGTAAATGTGCTCACTTTATGACAAAAATTTAAAGTTGGATTTGAATCCATATTTTCTCCACCTGTCTTAACCTGGTTGAATGTTGAAGCTTCAAATGATGCCTTGTATATATTCCCCTTTCAAAATTTCCTGCTTATGTTTCAAAACCGGTTGTTTGATATTGGATTATTTAGCTTCAGCAGTTTCGTAGCGCGCTACGAAACTGCTGAGCTCTAGTCATCACCTTCAACAGTTTCGTAGCGCGCTACGAAACTGCTGAGTTGTTTCAAAAATCACAGTTTCAACCCAAAACTTTGCTATTTGAGAAATTTGTTGTTAAAACATTCTTGCAACAGTTTCAAGACCTTCCAAAATTGAATGGGAATGTTTGGAAAGATTATACCAAGCAAAACTATCAAAACTTTGAAATATATCCTTACTTGAAGTGGGTTTTGTTTATGGAGATCCTTTTTGCTGGTTCAATTGAATCTTTAAGTCTTCAACTTGTTTTTTTAGTACTTCGATCCCAGACCTGAGGTTTATATTGACTTTTCTGATAAATTGAGCTTCTTTTATTGCAGGAGTAGTCCAGCTACAGAATTGAACATTAAAATCAACCACTTCAGGAATTTTAAAAGTTTGATCCTCCCATCGAGCCTGCATTTGGTTAAAATAAGCCTCCTTAGCTGCAAATTTCCAAGAAGCTTTCTTTAATCTAGCAATCTCAAAGTTGGCAGATTCCAATCTCCTTTTCAAGTTTTCCACACTGCCTTCTTTTTTAGTGGCAACTATTTTTCCTTTATCCTTTCTTTCACGAGGCCGTGTCTCCTCCCCTGTTTCATCTACCCTTGGTGACACCTCCTGTACTTGTTTGAAATTTCTTGTTATGGGTCTCCTAGGTTTGAAAACAAATTGTTCAGCTTGATCATCAAACTTAAGTTTCTTTGAGGCTTTGACCTTCTTAGCCTTCTCTTTTCCTGACTGTATCAAATTAGCTTGAACTAGTGGGGACTCTTCAATGTCAATTGCTTGCAATAAATCATTTAAGTCTCCCTTTGAAATAGGACTTTCTTCAATAGCCATGGACTTACCCTTTTCTTTTGCCACCTGGCTCCTTGTTTTTCTTCTTTGAACTTCTCCACCTATGCTTGATTCATGTGCAGTTTCTTTGACCTGAGTTTTTCCTTTAATTGACTGCTGGGTTGTATCCTGAATAGTTAGTGGCTTGGTAGACTCTCCAACTTGTTTCCTTGCTTTTAACTTTGAAACCCTCTTGGCTCTTGGTTCTGCTTGATAACTGGTTGTTGTTGAAGGTTCCTTCACCACTTGAGGGCTAAGACCGGTCTTGCTCTTGAAACCGGTCATGAATATGAATGTATCCCAGTCTCTGCCTACCCTCTGGAGTTCATGCAGAACCAGTAACTTAATCAGGCCATGGTGAAATAAAGAAGTCTCACAAGCCTCTTTTCTTAGTTGCACCTTGTCACACATTTTACTCAAACTGCGGAGTAAGTAAAAAGGTAGATCAATAGGTTCCTTCCCTGTGAAATGCAATATAAGTCTGAAATGGTACGAATACACCTTGTTATATCTTCCTTCACAGGTCAATTATTTCTGTATACAGGTGAGCAAATGTGCGTAGGATTCTTTGACATAGCTCCTAGGAATAGACTTGCTCAAATCCGAGTTAATGAATTCCTTCTTTAGAAATTCTTTGCATGGGTTCATGTCAAATTTGAAATTCTTGAACCAATTTTCTTGCCCTCTTGGAATCTCTGTAACTGTGGATATCATGTCAAGTGAGACCTGCAATTCCATCATATCAACCTTTGAGTTTAATCCTGTAAAATTCAATGAAAATTCTTTAGTCACTTGTGCATGACCTCCCTCGAGCTTCTTGCAAAAATTCCAACATCCAGCTTGTTTAAATGCCTATTCGACCTCTCTGTTCTTCAAGGTTATATCCAAACCTTCAAACTCATTTCTCAGACATTTTCCTGATCTGTGGTGTTTCCTTTCTACTGATCCCTCCATGAAGATTCAGTGACCTATAGGCAGGGAATGCTAGCGTTGTTCAAACTGAAAACTCTTCCTCTCTTGAATTTCTGCCTCGCCTGATAGCTGCCTTGCTTGATTTGCTGCCTCGCTTGATGACAATTTTTTTTCAAATTGAAATCTTGCAGATTTGTTTCTCATGCAAGGCTTACAGTCATCATTAAAACTTGTTCATAGGTGGCTTTCCTTCGAACTTGTATTCCGTGTGTATCAACGTACCTAATGGTTGTGATAATGGAGATAGGTGGTTGGACGTGATATGTGGAGTACATGAACTGACAAAGAATGACGCAACCATAGATTAACTTAACATATTTGACAATTGGGAAAGATTCGCTGCGGAATGCACGAATCTCTGATTTCACAGCGCGGTCAGTGTAAATTTTGAATTATGCGCTACGAAATCACCTAATAACGTATCGTGTTGCGAAAACACCTAAAGGACTATTGTGCTATGAAACTGCTAAACAGGATTAATGCGTTGTGAAAACACTTTAGAATGGTTACATGCGCTATGCAATCACCTAAAAAGGCTTTGTGGTACATAATGATTTTTTAAAACAAAGTTACACATGGCTATGAGATCGGTGATGAATGAAGGTGACTAGTGATAGATGAGAATGCATGCTTGACTCACGACCTCCTAAGACTCGGACTCTAAGGAAAAACGAAATCAAACTTAGACTAACACTGACCTTTTTCATCAAGCTAGTATAAAAAATTTTGGCATTAGATTTCTTAAGTGATAACATGCTCCAAGGCGAAAGCTGTCAAAATAAAGCCATAACCAAAGTTCTTGGATCTACCGCTCTTCACCTTGGTCAATTGTTCCTTCATCACAGAAAGTACTGCATCGCACCAATTGAACACCTTTGGTTCAAGGAATTCCAAAGCATACTGCATATAAGATCTGTTGGCTATATGAAGAGCAGAACTACCAGCTAGTCTTGCAAAAGTAAACAGGATGGTCCGCAAGGGCCGGTCACTGACATCTCAGATGTTGATCTTGCCGTCTGCACTCGGCTGAGATCCCTCTCTGCAATGCCGACGAATGTACTCCCTCATGGACTCACCCCCACGGGCGGAGCCTGATAATGAGAGAGGGGCATCGTGCCTTGATAAACCGGTCAGAAAATAGATGTCCACCACTGTTAAGGGGATCGATTTGCCCCTAATCTGGAATACTTGGTTGATAGGATCCTAGGCATTGAGGAAATACTACAACAAACTAATTTTTTGCCTCATGCTAGAGATACGAAAAAACTTTAGCAAGCCATAGTTCCGTAATGCAGCTACTATGCCCGGATCATGTAAAGCATTAGTTTCCTCTTCTTCATGCTCGTGTTCTCTCCATGTGACAACCATTTTGCTCCGATGAATCTTTGAAAAACAAACAAGGGAAGAGTCAGGATCTTCATTTGGTGAAAACAGGCAAAACTTTCATGAGGAAACTATGCAAAATTTTTCCTTCTTGCGCCCATCGCACCCCAGCAAGTGTACTAGGAGCAATGCATACTGACTAGTCAGTGGAGATATCAGTATGCATCACACCTTTCGACTAAGGAAGGGTGCGATGATCCTAGGGTGAGTTCTTCAAACCCTAGGGGATCAGCAGGACAAGGAAATAGGCTCAAAATCCAAAATGAAAGGCATGTAATGAAAGAGCAAAGGTTTAGCTCTTACCTAGTATGAACTATGTCGATAATCGTCCACAGAATCTCCCGGAATCCGCTAGTGAAAATCAGGGGGGAAAGCACCTCTAGAGCTCCAACAAACCAAATTCAAATGAAATGGTAAAATGAGAGGTAAAAGTCACTTTTAATTTACTATGCACATAATTCAAGTAAACTATTAGTGTTTTTTAACTCATTTATCAAGAATATGTTTTCATTTCTAATCAGTTTGATGAAGCAAATGAACAGGTAGTACAATCTTTGAAGGAACAAAATGTTAAGCGTAAACCAAAAAATCAATGACCATCATGGTAAGCAATGTTGTCGCAGAATTCAAGCTCGTTAAAAAATAAACTCTCCACAAGCAGTTTTAGCACATAGTTCAAGCTCGTTAAAAAATAAACATAAGTTATGAGCAAGTGTTTCTCCCAGTGTTTAAGCTCATTAAAAAATGAACCGGTAAATAACCATTGTGAATGCCTTATCACCAGCTTTTGAGCCTTGGTCGTGTTCTCGCCATCACCTCCA
>APFE030151910.1:14704-61047 GCA_000404065.3 Pinus taeda
TTCAAGAGTGAAGAGTTTAATCATGAGTTGAACAACTTCAAGTGTAGAATGTGAGTCATAGAGTTCTTTCAGCTTTTGTAAAGCTTCAAAGGCAGTTGAATATGATGAAATATGGCGACTCACCTCTTCGTTTATAGATGTTGCGATTAATGCATAAGCTTTGTTGTTCTTGTTTTCCCAAATGACGAGCTCTTTATCTGAGGTAGGTTGTATTGGTTCATTGTCTCCATCTCCGACACACACTCCTTTCCACAACTCATTGAAAATGAGGGTGTGTTTTATCATCCGAGATCATTCAGGATAGTTCTCCTTGCCAGTGAGAACTATTCCCACCATGGATATGATTGAATGCATACTGTAGCAAAAAAAAACTTTTGCTACAAAACTTTTACTCTTAATGGAAAAAAATATAGTTCTAATGTGACTGGACAGCAAACTCAAATAGAAATTTGCATTCATCTGCACAATGTTAAAGTATATAATATCGCAGTATACTAAGTCCAAAAACATACCCTCAACAGCATAAAGCACTGCCTCCACTAAAAAAGGCCGAAGAATGTAGTTAGGTCGGGTATTTGGTAACTCCAAAAACCTTTTTTTTTTTTTTGGATAGAATATAATTGAATTTGGAAAAGTGAGCACCTCATAAAATATCTCAATCTCATCAAATATTGGGCAATTCCAGACTTGTGCTCCTTGAATTTACAAGGTGGAGGTGTTATGGAAAAACATGACTAATCCGCATTTACAATGCTATATCCTTCCCAAAGATTGAAAGTCACTTTTCCCGTGACTATTTTCCTAGCAGACACATCTTTTATAGTACACACCTTCTCTAGACATTTGACAAGGAAATCATTAGTGAGAACACATCCTAGTTCTCTCCTTTTGTGTAATCCATGACAAGGTTGTTCTCATTCAAAGCCACCAGAATATCAACGTTGTAACCTTCAATGAAAAAGAGACTATTGTTATATACTGTGACAAAGTGGTATAACATACATGATTGAACGTCTCGAGACATTGAGTATGCAGAGAGAGTGTTACATATATGAAATCGGTTGGGTTGTGTAACAGGCAACGAATTTAACATAGTAGAGGGTTTGATACCAATGCGTAGCAAGCAATAGACTTAAGGAAGAACTCAGTTGTGCGCTGTAGCGAACTTCGAGTTTGCGAAATTGTCAGTTCGAAGCACACAGGGAGTGCTTGTTTCAGTGTACTTTAACTGTGTGAAAACCGTAGCGAGAATAACCGTGGAGAGGACGCTTTCTGAGAAAAAATTGTGGATGGACAATGCTAAAATTACCATGAAATGCTAGGACAGTCAGGATAGCATGGAGAGGATGCTTTCTGAGCAAAAAATTGTGGATAGACAGCGCTAAAATTACCATGAAACGCTAGGACATTCAGGACAGCATGGAGAGGATGCTTTCTGAGCAAAAAAATGTGTCAGGCTAGCGCTAAAATTATGAAATGTTTATGGACAGTCAGGACAGCATGGACAGCGCTGGACAATGTGGACAGTATGGAGGGGGGAGCTACTTATATGGAGGAGCAGCTAATTATATGGAGGAGCAGCTCAGCTATATGGAGAGCATATTAGGGAGTTACAAGGGACATAAGAGCTAAAAAATGGAGCTGGCTCTGATACCATGTCAGGCCAAGCAGTAACTCCATAAGGTAAAAATGATTCGACTGTATTATTCCATCAGGTAGGTCTTCATTATATACATGAGGGAGAAACTATTCAATTCATCTCCCGATGACTGTTCATATTTCTTATTTATCTATTTACATAAATTCACCCAATCACAAGGATTAGGTGTCAACAGTTCCCTCTCCCCTCTAACGATCTTTGTCACTCCTTCCTCGCTTACCCCACTTCAAAGAGTACATGTAAAGTCAAAGCAGCATAATACCTTCAAAATACAGAGATCTACAATCATAAACAATATAGGACCAGATATATATTGACCACACAAATGCATATATCATCAAACATACAAGAATGTGGAGGAAAACTTGAATAGATTTATTGATGTAAAGATTAGAAGAGAGGACTACAACCCATTGATCTGACCCAGCGTCATCCTCCTAGCATGAAATCCCTTCTTCACCTCATGAAAAGCTTAGATCACCCAACACTGTGATGTTCCACCAGGAAACCAACAGCACTTCCTTACAAGATACAAGATTCCAGCCTTTGGATCTCTGGGATGAGGGATCCATATATAGATGATTGTATGGGGGTGAGTTAGCTTCTAGTATTTTTATTAGTGTATTCTCTCTGATAGTTCTTTGTTCCACTTGGAGATTCATGATCTCTTACTCATCCCTGGGTGAATTCAGAGAGGCAAGTGTCATAGGAGAAGTTTCTGCAAGATTCCATGATCATCCACCTTGCAAACTATCTCTGCCATTTGTCTACTCTCACCCATCGCACCCTACAGAAGGGATTTTCAGTATGCATCGCACTTTTTGCATGTGGCAGGTGAGATGCGTCGTACCCTTTGCACTGAGCATTCTGTATGGTCCAGTTTTGACCAGTTCTGAGCAGTTTTCTGTGGAGAACTTCTGGGAGATCATGTAATCAGCTGACCTTGTTCCTTTAGGGTATGAAACAACACTTTTAGGGACTCAGAAGCCCTTGGTTTATGGACATATATGATTGGGGTTACAGTGCCCAAATATGTCTATAACAACCTTGAGGACAAAGAAGGAACAAGATAAACTTAGAATTTTGGCTGAAGCTTCATTACCTCAGCAAAGCAGTTAGTAGGCTTGCCTCTTGCCAAATTTGGAGAAATTTTGAGAAATTTTTGTTATTTCACAATTTTGTAATTAAAAACACAGAAATTTTCAGCTGATGTGCATTGAGTTGGCTCAGTATTTTGCAAAATGGCTTGCATTTTTGGATTCCTCATGGAAAACAATGAAACCCAAAAAGTTTTATAAAATTTGGAGGAGATCTAGGTCACCTAAAGGGCAAAAAACACCTAAAAAATGCCCTCTCTGCCACTTTTTGGACCCACAGGAACCAGTCTTGGGAGAAAATGCTTTTTGGAGGGGCAAATCAACTCCAAATCAAAAAATTCAAAGAGTTCTAGAAATTAGACAGGTAGAGATTTCCAACAAGCTATCTTGGGCCTGATTTGGTGAAGTGGAAGACATTCAAAAGCAGCCCTGAGTGGCACTATGCATCAGGCTCATGGCGCTATGCATCAGGTAAATTTTTGCCAATTCTGCCTAAAAACTCAGAATTTCACCTAGTTTGACTATCAGTTGACTTTTTCTTTCCTCCTTGGTAAATTAATGATGTAATATGATGTAAATATGATGAAAAATGATTTGAGAGGGTAGATACATCAGTTAGAGGTGGTTTGAGGTTGGATGAATCAGTTTCCATAGTTTTAGAGGCAAGTTGTTCCACTGCCTATTGTCTAGTTCCTAGTTTAGATGTTGTTGAAACAACTCCTTGACTCATGGATTCGACCCCTGATGTCTAGACTAGGTGGTTCGATGCCTATATCATGTACTTTCTTAGACAATTGTCAAGGTTGGACTCTTGTGGATGATTCGAGCTTCATTGTAAATCACTTTTGCAGTTTGGCAAGGAAATGAACCAGGGTTTTGCAGCATTTTGTGGGATTCTTATGATAATGTGTCTTGCCATTGTTTCTTCCTTTGTTATTCAGTGTCTCTTATGTGTATATGTGTCAGCATCTATCTTTTTCTTCGTAACTAAATGAATCAAGATTAATAGGTGGAATCCATTGATATTCAGTGCTCTGCCTTAAGGTTACATTTAGTTTTAAATGTTTTCTGTTGTTTGAAGAGGGCTCATGAAACCTTACATCCCTCTCCAACTCCTCACCAGTCTTAGACTTACCATAACACCCAATTCAAAGTGCCAAAACACCTGCCTACCTCGCCCCATAGAACCCCCTGCAAATCTGAGTTGATTTCCCAGACCCAAAGTTGCCTTCTTCACTTGATCCAGCAACCAACGATCAAAATCAAACAAAATCCTCTAACCTAATATACCTAGCCTAAAATCAACATTCATTTTCAGTCATCTCAAACCCTAATTGCCTATATATTCACTGAGATTGACAAGGAGAGAGCCCTCTCCCGACTTGGTAGGGCTAGCTACCAAGTTAAGCATGGTTTGATGTTACCCTAGACCTACCTTCCTTCAGCCTGAGGTAGATTTAGGCACTAACATAGTGGCGACTCCACTGGGGAAGAAACTGAAAAAGATTACCCTAGTACTTTGAAAACAATTCTAGACTTTTGGATGATAAGTTTAGAATTCATTTGGCTGAAAAGATTTTAATGTCCATTTGAAATTTGGGAAAAAATCAACACACTGGCTTCCAGAAGATACACCGGGGCCAATCCTGATCCTGATCCTCCTCCCATGTTTGAAAACCCAAATCTCATTCCAAGAATACTCAGGCAAGAAAGTTCTTTGAATCCTAGACCGGTTTTCTGATCTAATTCATGCCCAGTTGTATTTCAATATATCCAAGATCTCCCGTTTGATGAACATTTTCATCTATCTTTGTTTGAAACTAAATTTGAAAGTGCGATTGGTGATACTGTTTTAAATCCATAATTTGTCCAATATCTTGAAACTGAAAGAGCGAATAGATCAATTGATGCTTATATTTTGAATTCACTTTAAACATCTATTGTGGCTACCAATCTTCCCAAGCTCTTAGAATCTGCTTCTGCTACTCTTGGTTCATTTGTTGTCTTGTCTAGCATTGAAGTTCATTCTCAACCTCAGTTTATCCCCACTCTTCCCGTGCAACCTACCATATCCGATCAGAGATCTTTTGTCTCTTCTCCTCCTTCAATGCCTCAAACATTTGTCATCTCTTCTCCTCCTTCGACACCTCATACACCCATCACATTAACTGTTGTTGTTGTTATAAATCCTCTTGCTTCTCCAAGGCCAACTTCCAATCCACCTCGAGCAATGGCTGCCAGATATGCACCTCTCATTTTTCCATAAAACTTGGATGCTATGCATGCTAATTACCAAAGTAAAATTCCATTGTTTGATGCTACCCAAGGTATCACAACGCAGCAGCATGTTGACAAGATGAATGACTCCTTTGATCTTCATGAGATAGATGAAGAGAATGTGACCATGTGATTATTTGTGAAAATTTTTGGAGGCGAGGTGCGAAAGTGGTTCAGAGCACTTCCCGCAGGGACTATCAATACATTGCCAGTTCTTCATAGATAATTTCTGGATCGTTGGGAGGTAAAGAAAAATCCACTCCAAATTCTTTCCGAGTATGAAAATATAAAGAGGAATGTTGGTGAAAGTGTCCAGGATTACTGTGTAAGATTCAATACCGTTTATATTACTATTCCAGCTGATATCAAGCCTCCAATGGGTCTATCTTTGATAAAAAAATTCCCGATGGCTTTGATCCCGACATGGCATACCAATTGAGAGAACGAGAACCTGCTACATTGGAGGATATGCTGAAAATTGCAGTGAGTGTGGAGGAAAACCTACTAGCTAAGAGAGCTAGGACAAAGACTAAGAAGAAAGTGACCATAAAGGAAGAATCATCTTCCTCTGATAATTTGCTTCGAAAAATTGAGAAAATGTTTGATAGATTCACAATTGTAGATAAGCCCAAGGCACCCATCAGAAATCCAAATTTCCGTGGTCAGCAGTAGCCACAGTTCAGGATACAGCGGGAGCAAAGAGCACAAGATCAATCAGCACAGCAACAAGTCAAAACTCCTCTACAGCAGAACTATGTGCATGGCCCAGAGTCAGAGGATGATGAGAATCCAATAGGAGAGGAGAATCACTTTTCTACAGCAAATGGTTTGCCTATTTATATCATAGAGGATGAGGAATATTCAAAAAGCATGGTTGTACAGAAAGATGAGG
This sequence comes from Pinus taeda, assembly GCA_000404065.3. Lineage (NCBI taxonomy): Eukaryota > Viridiplantae > Streptophyta > Pinopsida > Pinales > Pinaceae > Pinus > Pinus taeda. The sequence continues at coordinate 20,631 of APFE030151910.1, forward strand.
ATTTTATACTAGCCAATGAAACAGTCCTAGAAGAAGAATCAGATGAATATCAGAGGGGATATATGAATGCACTGACAACACAACAAAGACAGTATTCACTCAGGAGTAGTAATGTACCAATCAACCCAATTCAAAAGTGGAAGGAAGCAGCACAACCGAAGAATGATTCTCCAAATGTTCATAAAAAAGGAAAGGAGCCAACAAATCCTACTTCTAGCAAAGTGCAATATGCAAATGAGAAGTCAAATCAGCCAATTTCAACAAAGGAAAAGTCTAAAAAGAAGGATGCTCCAGTCAAAGAGGTAGATAAAACTACAGCCTTTAGCTTAGAGAATGAGATTGCTAAGTTAAAAGTATTGATACCTTTGACTAAATTAATGAAGAATAGCAGTTATAAGAGTCAAGTGTTGAAGATTTTGAATGTAGATCCCTTGTCTGATATGGTTAATGTGGAAGATGACCAACCCAAGCTTATTTTTGGTTTGGCATTAGAAGGTCAATCTGAGGATAGTGAGGTAGCCCCATTTTACATCAGCCTTAGATTGCATGATTATGTCTTACACAACGCCATGTTTGATTCAGGAGCATCTCACAACCTGATGCTAAAGGCAATTATGGAAAAATTGGGTTTGGACATCACTCGCAAGTATCATGATCTTTATTCCTTTCATTCTGGTAGGGTTAGATGTATTGGTCTTATTAAGGATTTGGTTGTGACTTTAGATCAAATTCCAGCAAATAATGTTCTCATGGATGTATTTGTGGCCGACATTCTCCTTAGATTTGGCATGCCTTTATCTAGGTCATGGGGTACAAAATTGAAAGGGACATTGCAATTAGATTTCTCCTATGCCACTATTCCCGTGTTTGGTCAGCTGAGAAAATTATATAGGGAGAAGAAGATGAATTATATGATCACAAGCAAGGAGAAACCTTTGAATCATCCAATTAACTATGTACATACAAATCTAGAATCTTTTTTTCTTTATTCTGACAGTGGTTTTAATGATGTAAATAGTCAACTAGTTGAAGTGGAAGATATTCCAGAGATAACAGAAAATTTCAGGGCAGTACTTGATCAAGAGAGATAAAGACTTGAAAGCACCACTGAACATTCTACATTCCTCCAGCAGCAAAAAATTGATGGACAACAGCCAAAGGTAGGAGAGCAGGCAGAATTCCAACACTTGGAGGAAGAATCCGGTTTGTGGAGTATGTATTTTGATGGAGCAGTAGGTAAGGATGGTGCAGGAATTTGGATTTGGATACGCAGCCCTGTTTTCCTACCAAATAAAGTCCCAAGTAATGTAAGAGTTTGTTCATATAAATTGGCTTTTGATTGTTCCAATAACGAAGCCGAGTATGAGGCACTGATTACAAGCTTAAAAATACTCAAGAAGTTGAATGCAAAGAGAATTTCAGTTTATGGCGACTCCAAATTAGTAATCAAACAAGTCAAGGGTGAATACCAAGCTAAAAATCCCAGAATGAGGGCATATCATAATGTGGTTCTAGATATTTTGAGGTTGTTTCCGGATTATACTTTGACATGTGTCCCTCGTACACAAAATGTTATTGCAGATTCTCTTGCCACAGCTGCAAGTAACTTAAAGATCCCAATGAATTCAAACAATAAGTTTGAAATTCATGTGAAACATTGCCCAGTTGTCCCTGATAATCTAAGATATTGGTAGGTGTTTCAAGATGACAAAGAGATTGAGGATTTTATGCAAAATGAAGGCAAATATAAAGACACTTCTATAGATGGTGAGCAAGATGATGGTGAATCAGAAATAGAGGTAAATCAGATGGAAGTCTTACAGTTGAAAGATAGGAATTATTTGATCAAGATGATGTAGCCTGGAAACCAAGCTTGGTGCCAACCAAGAAGGGTGTTAAAGATGTCAATATTGGGACAGTCGAGAATCCAAAGATGGTGAAGTCGTCAAAGGCATTACCTCCTTAGGTAAAAGATAAATACATTAGTTTATTGTCTTCATTTTCTGATTTATTTGCATGGGACTATAAAGATTTAAAGGAGTATGATAAAAGTATAATTTAGCATATCATTCCAATTAAGCCAAATCAGAAGCCATTTCGCCAAAAGTTGAGAAGGATAAATTCGAAGTTGCTACCATCAATAGAAAAGGAGGTGAATCAATTGTACAAGGCCGGTATAATCGTTCCGATCAGATTTTCAGATTGGATCTCCAATTTGGTCCCCATGAGGAAGAAGACAGGTGAGATTAGATTATGCATAGATTTCAGAAATTTGAATAAAGTTTCATTGAAAGATAACTACCCGTTGCCGAAAATGGACCACATACTCCAAAGAGTAGTTGGAGCATCTCGTATGTTGCTGCTCGATGGGTATTCCGACTACAATCAAATCTTGGTTCATGAAGATGACAGGGACAAGACGACATTCACCACTCCTTGGGGAACATTCCACTATGCCAAGATGCCATTCGGTTTAAAGAATGTCAAAGCAACATTCCAGCGTGCCATGGACATTGCCTTCGAAAATTAGAAAGATGTATTTTTAGTAGTGTATCTTGATGATTTGACTATTGGAATATCACTCAATCCCAAAAATAGCTTGTTTACCATGGATGAGAGGAAGCTTCTCGGTCACATAATATCAAAAGAAGGAATCTGCATCGATCCTGCTAGAGTGGAAGCTATACAGAAAATAGATTTTCCTCGTAATAAGAAAGAGATCCAAGCATTTAACGGTAAGATGAACTTCTTACATCATTTTGTGCCCAATCTAGTTGAACACTTGAGGGAAATACAAATATGTTGAAGAAGGATAGTTTGGTCGAGTGGACCAAAGAAGCTATGAAGTCTTTTAACCTGGTACAGTTGGATCTTTCTTCAACTCCGATTTTGATCAGTCTGGATTATTCACAGGATTTTATATTATTTTCATTCGCTTTTGAACATACTATGACAACAGTTCTAATACAGAAAAGAGATCAGCTTGAAAAGCCAATCACCTTTTTCAGTAGGACAATAAGAGATGTAGCCTTGAAATATAACATCATTAAGAAACAAGCTCTCGCCTTGGTGAAAGCTTTGGAATATTTCCGAGTATATATTTTGCACTCTCATATTCTTGCTTATGTCCCTAACGCAGTGGTCAAAGATGTTTTGGTACAAACAGATCTGGAAGGGAGGCGAGGCAAATGGATCGCAGCATTGCTAGAATATGACTTGGAGATAAAGCCAACAAAGCTAATCAAGGGGCAGGGTCTAGCAAATTTGATGGCGGAGTCTAATTTACATGCATTGGACATAAACCTGATTGCAACCATGTCTGAAGAAGATGAGGATAGTTTGTTGATTCGGGTATCTGAAATTTTTCTCCATTCTCCTTGGTATTCAAATATTTTATATGTGCTTCAGCACCTTTCACCATCGTCGGGGATGGCTAAAAATAAAGGTAGAACTCTGAAACTAAAGGCTGCTAGATTTTGTATTTTGAACAATGCACTTTATTGGAAGGATCCCAGAGGCATTTTGCTGAATTGTTTGACCGAAAAGGAAGCAAAACAAGTCATGAGTGATTTTCATAAGGGAGACTATGGAGGTCACTTATTTTGGAAGACAACGGCTAACAAAATTTTGAGAGCATGGTACTATTGGCCTACCCTATTTGATGATGTTTATAAAACTGTCACAAGCTGTCATGAATGCCAGTTTTTTTAGGGAAGGAGAAAGTTGCAGCCTCTACCTCTCAAGCCAGTCGAAGTTAGTGCACCATTTCAACAATGGGGCCTATATTTTATTGGAGATATTCATCCCCATCTTCAGGTCATCACAAGTGGATCTCAACAGCAACAGATTATTTCACAAAGTGGAATTAGGCGATCCCCACTCGACAAGCTACAGACTCGATAATAATTCAGTTTCTTGAAAATAATATTTTGTCACGTTTTGGTTGTCCTAACAAACTTATTACAGATAACGTAGCCACTTTCAAGTCCAAAAAGATGATTGACTTTTGTAGCAAATACAAAATTACCTTGGAACATTCTACTGCATATTATCCACAAGGTAACGGATTGGTTGAATCTTCAAACAAATCATTGGTCAACATCATTAAAAAGCTGTTGGAAACCAATAAGAAGAGCTGGCATAAAAAATTGGTTAATGCACTATGGGTGGATAGAGTAAGCCAAAAGAAATCAATCGGCATGTCTTCGTTCGAGATTGTATATGGTATTGACAGGGTATTCCCGACATCTCTCGCATTCCCGGTTGTTAAACTTCTACAGGAAGCTGGCAACGAGGAAGATCATTTTCAGCGGAGAATAAGCCAAATGATCCATTTACAGCAGATGAGAGAGGAAGTTTTTCAAAATATCTTCAGGCTACAAGAGAAAATTAAGAAGATCTATGACCGGAAGGCAAAGGCGAACAAATTTCAGATTGAAGACATAGTGCTAAGATGGGATGCTATAAACGAGGATAAAGGCAAGCATGGAAAGTTCGAGAACCTGTGGAAGGGACCATACAGAATTGCTTCATATAGAGGCCAAAATGCTTTTCTACTCAAAGAAATGAATGGGGAAGATTGTCTAGGAGGGATGGTAAATGGTCAGCTTCTAAAATGGTACTATCTCTAAGAAGTTTTTTGCTATCACATTTTGTCATTGTACATACAATTTTATTTCTTTCATTGCAAAGTTTGCACTGTTATCATTCATTCAGCTTGGGGCCCGAAGTGAAGGCTATAAAGCTGAATGTTTTGCTTCAGTCTTTAGTTATTTAGTGTCAGTTGTTGAGTCATAGTTGAGTCAGTTTTGAGTCAAGGCATTTGTTTTGGGTGTTCTAAAGTTATTGACTCCATATTGCCCAATGCATGAAGGCACTTATCTATTTTTCCAGAGATCTGTGGTTCTTGGAAACTCTCGGGAGATACCATCCCCATTGGAGCCAATGTTAGTGTCAATATCTTCATACCTCCATCAGTGATCAAATTGCTCTTTTGCACGCATATTAGCTGTCTCATCCGATCAGTTGCATTCCATTAGGTCATGGATCAATTGATGGTAGGGTTCAACTTAGATTTTTTCCCTCATGACATATATCTTGTTGACCTCTACTCATACTTTTTAGGTCATTTACTGTCATCCTGTTTCATTTTATTTACAAAATTCCGTTTTAGGGTTTTAGTCTCACTAGGTCTAGGGTTTATCATTTTGGTGATCCAAAATTGACTAAAAGGTCAGCACGCACATGAGGAGGATTAATAAGTTCATAGAATTATGAATTTACTGTTGATATGCCCAATAAATTTGTTTTACCTCAAAACTCTATTTTGAGGTGAAAACAGAGTTTTTTCCATTTCATGTACAAATTTCATGTAATTTAAGTGTTTCTATATGTAATAAGTTCAGTAGCTGCTCTTGGTCACCTTTCCAACTCCAACCACTACAAAACACACAAGCACCAAATGCATCAGTCCATCAAATGGTCAAGAAAAAGTCAAATTTCAAATGAAAAACAGAGTTTTGAAGAAAAGTGACTAAGACTTTATAAAAGTGGGTTTGCAATGAAGAAAAATTAAATTGCATCCATTTATAAAGTGAATTCATGTTAGCCATCCATTTCATTGTGCAAAACATCTTTGAAGAGTCAAAATCGCGATTTGGAGGAAAATCGAGCAAAGGAAGGAGAAAACCTTGTTTTTGTAGCAAATTTGCTTGGCGCTGCGCATCAAAGATTGGCGCTACACATTAGACCGGCACTGCGCATTAGCTAGTTTCAACCAGTGTAAAAATACAAAGGCGTTGTGCATCGTGAAGGCGCTACACAATTGGCCCAGTGCACTATGCATTGGCCATGAAGGTGCCAAAATCACTCCAATTCACCCTAAACTCTCCCAAACGCTGCATTTCACTCATTCAAGTAAGTTTTCATTGATCTTGAGCTAAATTTGGTCTTCTTCATGTTTTCTTCATGCTTTTTGCATCTTGAAAATCAAACCCTAGCTTGTCTTCATATATTTTCATCTCATTGCAAAACTTTCACTCCATAACAAAACCAACATCTTTTTCCCCTTTTCCACACTTCATTGCCCTAAATCAACTCATTAATTCCATTTCCCCTTTCCCATTCCCCTAAGAAAACTCACTCCCTTCATCAAACCCTAAGTCCCTCATAAATCAAAACCCTGATTTTCTAAACCTGTCCCTTCATTCCTCTACTCCATTCCACATTTGTGAAATCTCTTCATACTCATCTCCTTGTCCCCACCCATTATCATTTTCCACCATATCATCTTCACATCACATCCCTAAGTCAAACATCATGGCAAGAAGCAGTGAATCCAATTTTGAAGAAGAAACACTTAGTGATAGCTCAAGGGAAAGAAATGTACAGCCCATGAGACCTCACAAGGGTGGAAAAATTATTAGGGAGGAACCTATTAGCATGAGTGAACTCCTTGCTTTCCCTCTAGCCACATCATTCATGCTTTGAGTTTTGTGATATGATTGAGAGGGTCAAATATCACCATGAGTTAGTAAGGAAGTTTTTCATAAACATGGAAAATAATGTGGTGCATCTTGCTGGGGTCAATTTCACTCTTTCACCAGCTATCATTGCAGAAGCTACAAGAATGCCAGATGTAGAGGAAAAGTGGAACAAAAGGTGAAATATCAGTAAGCAGCATTATGAACCATATGTCAAGGCCAAATATCATGGTAAACTTAGTAGGGTGTGTCCTTTCAAGTTCTTGGAGGACCGGTATGTTCCACTCATGAAACTTATCATCAAATACTTCACATGTGAGGGTAGGTTCTCCAAACTTTATGCCTACCATATCAGATTACTTATGCACTTCACCAAGGTCAAAATGATAAGTATTCCTTATTTCATATGTAAAAACATAGAGAGGATGACTGTGATTGCAAAAAGAAAACCATATCCACAGCAGCTCCATAGTATTTATCATTTTGTTCTCATCAAAATTTTTGTTTTGCATCAGCTCACTCAGTTGGGAGTGTCATGGGAAACTTTCATTGCCCGTGAATGCTTCAAGGGGCCTCAAATATTTGCAAATCCTCAAGAGGAAGGTGAACCTTTAGGGCTACAAAAAGAGCCTGAAAGAAAAACAGAAGAGGCTCATGTTCCTGTGTTTATTACTTATGAAAGAGGCACTAGGATGCTTTTTGCAGCTTCCAAACAAGTACTATCTCCAGCAGGGGTGGAAGGGGTCTCGTTCTCTTCACCAGACCACAAGAAAATGCTATCTTCACCAGGGGTGAAAGGGGCTTTGCCTTCTTCTCCAACTAAATAGGTACAGGGCAAAGACAAAGGAAAGCAATAGATGCATGAAGAGGGCCCTACTGAAGGGAAAGACAGGGATTTTGTGTTGATTGAGGAGGATGACACTGATTTGGGCTCTCAAAGCTCAAGCCTCAAGGATATGATTATCAAAGAGAAGGAGGCTGAAATCCAAGCCTTATTACTTGACCTTGAGAGGGCCAAATGGATCATCAACTATCTTGAGCAGGAAAATAAGCAACTAGAAGAAAAGCAAGCTATTATGGAGCTACAAACAATTAGAGAAAATAGGCAAGAGGCAAAGAGAAAGAAAATCAAAATGACATCCCTTGAGAAAGAAATTGATGCTGACCGAGAGTCATGGTTGGAAAGGGTGAACATTCACCTTGAGAAGATGCTTGAGAAAGCTAACAAGGAAAATAAAATGTTGCACCATATGGCTTATCATTACTTAGCTCGAAATAAAATTTGCAAGATAAGGATAAATAGGCTAAAAGCTAAGTTAAGGAGAACCTTGAGGGCCAAGAAGGAACAAGATAAACTTAGAATTTTGGCTGAAGCTTCATTAGCTCAACAAATCAGTTGGTAGGCTTGCCTCTTTCCAAATTTTGAGAAATTTTTGTCATTTCACAATTTTGTAATTAAAAACACAGAAATTTTCAGCTGGTGCGCATTGAGTTGGCTCAGTATTTTGCAAAATGGCTTGCATTTTTGGATTCCTCATGGAAAAAAAATGAAACCCAGAAAGTTTCATAAAATTTGAAGGAGATATGGGTCACCTAAAGGGCAAAAAACACCTAAAAAAATGCCCTCTCTGCCACTTTTTGGACCCATAGGAACTAGTCTTGGGAGAAATGATTTTTGAAGGGGAAAATCAACTCCAAAACAAAAAATTCAAAGTTTTTCCAGAAACTAAACAGACATAGCTTTCCAACAATCTATATTGGGCCTAATTTGGTGAACTGGAAGGCCTTCAAAAGCAGCCTTGAAGTGGAGCTGCGCATCAGGCTTAGGGCGCTGCGCATCAAGCAAATTTTTGCCAATTTTGCCTAAAAACTCAGAATTTCACCTAGTTTGACTATCAATTGAATTTTTCTTTCCTCCTTGGTAAATTAATGATGTAATATGATGTAAATATGATGAAAAATGACTTGAGGGGGTAGATACATCAGTTAGAGGTGGTTTGAGGTTAGATGAATCAGTTTCCATAGTTTTAGAGGCAAGTTGTTCCACTGCCTATTTTCTAGTTCCTAGTTTAGATGTTGATGAAACAGCTCCTTGACTCATGGATTAAACCCCTGATGGCTAGCATAGGTGGTTTGATGCCTATATCATGTACTTTCTTAGTCAATTGTCAAGGTTGGACTCTTGTGGATGATTTGAGCTTCATTGTAAATCACTTCTGCAGTTTGGCAAGGAAATGAACCAGGGTTTTGCAGCATTTTGTGGGATTCTTGTGATAATGTGTCTTGCCATTGTTTCTTCCTTTGTTATTTAGTGTCTCTTATGTGTATATGTGCCAACATCTATCTTTTTCTTCATAACTAAATGAATCAAGATTAATAGGTGGAATCCATTGATATTCAGTGCTCTGCCTTAAGGTTACATTTAGTTTTAAATGTTTTATGTTGTTTGAAGAGGGCTCATGAAACCTTGCATCCCTCTCCAACTCCTCATTAGTCTTAGACTTACCATAACACCCAATTCAAAGTGCCAAAACACCTGCCTACCTCGCCCCACAGAACCCCCTGCAAATCTGAGTTGATTTCCTGGACCCAAAGTTGCCTTCTTCACTTGATCTAGCAACCAACCATCAAAATCAAACAAAATCCTCTGACCCAATATACCTAGCCTAAAATCAGCATTCATTTTCAGTCATGTCAAACCCTAATTACCTATATCTTCACTGAGATTGACAAGGAGAGAGCCCTCTCCCGACCTGGTAGGGCTAGCTACCAGGTTAAGCGTGGTTTGATGTTACCCTAGACCTGCCTTCCTTTAGCCTAAGGTAGATTTAGGCACTAACACATCGCTAGAATATCCGCCCAATTAAATACACTTCCTGCTTAAGTACATGTGTGTATCAGTCGTACACAATCCTCTTTGAACATTATTGCATCTGGTCTACTATATAATCTAAAACACATCACCACTACCATATAATATGCCTTTCTTATCAATTTGGTCTTATACCCCATTCACTTGGTGTCGGAACTTACTAGGGTCTCGCCCCCAGGTCTTCACAACATTCTTGCTAGCTAAGGAAAAATTGTCATACCACTTTGTTGTGAGCGCTACTTAATATATTGGTAGCTTTTATTACTCAACAATACAAGGATATGTATATGATGTTATAGATGCACCATCGTTGTCCCAAATAGTCATGTATCTTGAATTAATTCATTTTATAATCCATTCAATTATTTTGACACATGGAAGGATGGCATGTTGTGATGCTAATTTATGCATCTAAGAGTTCCTTACATTTTGATATACTTCATTATCTTTCTCATCTTTTGGGACCTCCTTGCGAGCAATGCCTAATAGATTTCAGACCAGTTCATTGGTATCGATTTATTGATATAGCAAGCTATATCTAAGTAGATTGAAGTTGAGATTATTGGGCTTTCATTTTCCCCTTCTTTACTACCTTTAGTGATGTCTTTGCTTAGTCTTTTTCTTTGGTAGGTCCATATCTAGAAAACGTTGAGGAACTCCAAATATATAGAACCTAACATATTGAAAATAATCATTATATAACGGAAGAGGAGGTCGCAAAATAAAGGTAAGCAGTGTGCTACAGGGATCTACATTAATACAACACTATGAGAAGTAATTGTGTTGCACAACTAGATGAGATAGGTCACGATGGGGGGATTGTGCCATTGCGCAAGGGAGAGGAGGTTTGTGGTGTTGAAAAGAATAATAACATTCAAGGTTAAGAGTGTCATTATGCAGGGTATGGGGCTAGTCTAATGAGCATTGCAATGCTACATGAGGGTATATATGAGGCCTCCCACCATAACGCACACATGGGTGCAAGGATGCATCACAGAACAAGGAGAACGATAGTGGCAGTAGGACTTTAAACAGTAGCACAACTTTTGGATGACACCATTACGCAATGAGAAGGGGTGACTTTTTAAAGGGAATTGTATTGTTGCACAAAGAGAAGAGGGGATTTTTTGTGTCACATCGCAACTCTCAGTCAAAATGTGCATCATAATGCGAGAATATGTGAATTCTTACGCTATTGTGGAGCTAGTAGGTAGGAAAGAAAAGTAAGAAAATGTCCAAATGTGGAAGTGAATAATAGGGAGAGAGGGAGCTAATACTAAAGAGAGGGGAAGAACAAAAGGTGCAAAATATGTGGCAATAGGTTATATAAAGCAAAAAATGGAGGAGGTTGAAGGTCAAGGGTTATAATGTGAAAGGTTGCGTGGAAGATGAAGCACCAAAAGACAAAAAAGGATAAGAACATGGGGGAGGACTTACCTGGAACCTTGCATGATTATTAAACTCTTGGTGGTAGCGTCAAGATCAGCAGTAGCATGCAGACTATTATTCTCTAGTGCATCGATAAGATAAAGGCTTTATCAACAAAGAGGCAGGGTGAAAAATCATTAGGATTCATCATATATATAACTTTATGGAACGTGTGAGGCTCTTTGTGCATAATAAATATATCCTTGTGATAGTACTTCCGCAAATTGGTAAGGCAATGCAATATGGAACTACTTCGCATTGTGTTGCATTAAGGAGAAGCACTATGTTTTGTTGGTGAATAGTGTTTTGTAGCTCTAAGGACGAGCACAATCCGCTAAGGATGTTTTACCATTGTAATTTCCCTTACTCATTGAGTTGGGGACACAAAAGGATGTTTATATTTTAACAAAATATGAGGGGAACTCCAAGTTTTATAAGTATGCCAAAATTTGGGGTTGTTATAACTGCTACAAAAGGACCCTAAGGAATCTATAACTTACTCCTCTATTGTGTGGACGACTCTCTAAAACTCTTTTCCTATCATTGGCAATTCGATTGCTTGGAATGTGGTGGATAACAAGAGTATTAGAATCGGCTTGGACCCATGGGATGGCACCAAAGATTTATACAAACTTTATAACAACACCATTGTCATTGTTCATTATGTAGGTTTTTACTCTCTAGTTGATTCTCGAGCTCAATCTCCTCAAGAGTGGGATCAAAATTATGGAAATCTACTATAGCCTTAGGCTTGTTAAACAAATAAGCACAAAATGGCGTACATATGTGGGTTTTTTAGTTTCATCAATGATTCGACTCTCAAATGAGGATGAGTATTGCCTTATATGGACCAAGAACCCTTCCATTGGTCAATTTTCTACTAAATTGAACTATTAAGCACATATTGAAGCTTCTTTTCTGTGAAGTATTGTTGGTGGTGGAATTTCTTGTGGATGCATAATGGTATTTTAAAGTGCAATTTTACCTTGTGGTTATCCCTTAGCAATAAACTGCTTACATGGGATAATGTTTTGAAGAGGGTTTGGATTGGGCCAAATAGATTCCCATTATGATGATCAAAGGATGAGTCTATTTATAGCCTATTCATTGCTTTTTCCTTTGTGGTTTAGGTTTGGTCCCTCACCAAATCCTCCTTTCCTATTTTCTTTTCCTCTTAAGTACTCTTTGTCTAATTGTGTCCATAATTGGGTTGATGATAAATCTATCAATTAACTTTTGGTTCTTCTATTATCATTTGTGCATTCCATTGGTGGGCTTAAAACATGGCTATATTTCAGGACAAGATGATCCCAGACGAGGTCATAATGGGGGTGATTAACTCTCATTGTAAATCTTTTACAACAACTTTGAAGAGGAAAAAAAAATAGAATACCAATGATGCCAACTTTGGTTGAGGAAGTCTTGTGGGGCTTCTTTCATGGGGCAAGCTAGGGATTTCCCCTAATATGCAATGTTGGTGCAATTTTATTTTTAAATAAGCATCATTCATATCAAATTCTCACCAGGAAAGGAAACCAACATCAAATTGGAATTCTCAGCTTTATGGAAAATTTTGTACGTTGCAAATTTGTATAACGTGAAAAATTTACAAATTATGGGAGACTCCAAACTGGTTTTTCATTGGATTTTCGACCATGTCAGATTAGTAGCTCACCATTTATCACATATATTATAGTAAAAAAATGAAATTAGGAATTTGGATTGGTTTGAATGAAAACATATGTACAAAGACTTAAACATGGTGATTGATTGATTATCTAAGGAAGTTATTATGGGTTAGCAGGGAACAATGAATATTGTGTAATTTCACAATGACCAAGCCTTAGTGGCTATGATCATAAATTTCTAGAATGAAAAATGATATCTTTTATGTACAACACTATTAGTTTTGATTTTGTTTTTTATTGTTATGATCCTTTAAAGGATAGATTTCTTGAAGAATTGGCCATTGAGGCCATCACATTTTATATTTCTATCTAAAAGTATGTATTTTTTTTCAAGGAATTTTGTTTTTAGAGTTAGGCCCTTTGGGAATTAATCTCCTTTATGATGCTTGAAATGCAATGAAGTGTGCCACATAAAATGGAATTTCCCGCATTTACATTAGCCTCAACATGGAAATTTCCTAAAGATAAAACTTAATAATAAGGGTTATTTAGAGTTGATTGAAAAGTGAAAATCCTATATCAAGGCCTATGTGGAGGTAATTTTATGAGTTCATAACCTTGATACTTAGGAATGTTGTAGTTATGGATCTAAGCACCATAGTGCACATCATCACCTAGAATCGAGTTAATATCAACATACTAATGAACAAATCACTAATAAGTTATAAATTTTAATGAGTGTGCCTTAAAACTGAGAACATCTTCAAACTTTACGTGCTACAAATGAAAAGAGTTCAAGGTTGGGTACAAAATTTCCTTAGGATGCAAATGATAAAGGGTCATATATAAGACCACATACTCTATTTTTGTAGGGTTTTGGTATCTTGGATAATGTGGATGAAGGTGATCTACATTAAGTTGAGAAAAATAAAAGGCACAAGAAAGAATTCACAATAAATGCCATTATCAACAAACATGAGGTGCAAGATGCAATGTTGGAATTAGGCTTCAATTTTAACATCTTGTGTAAGAACTCTTGGGAGTTAATGGGACAACCAAAGTCGGTATATTCACTTATCCATATACACCAAACTAACAAGTAAAATATCTATCATGTCAACTAATTAGAGGGTGTCGAACCAATCTAATGAGGTAAATAAATTTTTTAGATTTTAAAATAATCAAGATAGCAACTAATAAGGAACCCAGCCTTGTATTATTGGCTGTAGACTAGTCCTTTGATAATTATGTAGTTATAAACTTAAAACAACATCAGATTTCCTTTAGGGCTAATGGTAAACATTCTATCCAACCTTTGGACCTTATGTAGGGTGAAAAATTTATGAATCCAATATACGAGGTCATGGCCAAAGATGTGGTTGATTAATTGTATTGTCTAACATTAAGACAATGGGAAGGATATCTTATAATGGGTGTGGAATTGAGAAAGTAAAATGCCTATTCTTTTCACATATTCTTATAGGGAGCAATAGGGTCTACTCATAGTGCAAGGAGTATGATCATTCTACTCACTAACATGCAATGGTAGAGTCAATGAGATGGATAGGTGTTGAACTTAAGGTTCTATGAAATTTTGATAGAATAGGAGATGTTGAAAAATTTGTTGAAATCATTGTCCATGAGATGACTTGACGTGATTTCTTAAGGCAATATATGCAAAACTAAAACCCACTCTAATGAGGTTGTGGGAAGCACACAAAAACTTGTTGGAAACTTGAGAGGAGGTAGAATAGAATTTATATATGCAGTGCATGCCACTAAAAGAACCTGAGATGTGACAATCACTAACTGGCCAAAGAGTATGTATGAAGAAACATTATGTGAAGAGAAAACCCTTGTCTGTGGAAGAAAGTGACCCAACATGACATTTTAATACTTATTAAGAAATCTAAACAAGTATCAATAGCTTAGTCAAAGAGTGGTTTAACAAGTTTATGCATATAATGGGGCACTTCCAAAGATGGTATCTAAATGAAGAGAGACATTGTTGGACTAAAGACTACATGAAGTTTTGTAATCATACTTCTATGAAACTTTTAGTTTTTCAAGGTCTAAAATGCATATGATTTGAGCACTATAAAATTTAAATTATTTCCTTTCCAAATCAAGCGATGAATTTATTAGGGTAGAACCATAGACTTACGAGGAACAACATCATTTACTCATACAACAATGAGAACAAGAAATTTTCTTACAACTGAATGAAGTTGAAGAAAACCTCAACAAAGAATTACACCCGCTAGGATTCAATTAATCTGAAGTGGATTGAGTAATATAGGACAAATAAGATTCTACTACATCCAAGTATTACAATGAATAATTAGAGACTCAAAAAATCAATATTGAATTAGAGAATGTGCTAAAGATGGTTGTTGTTTGGGAATATTACGATTAATATCTCATTGTAGAAGTTGTGGATCTGTTGAAATATTGCCAAAGACTTGTTTCTACTTAATTTCATCAAATTGAAAGTTGTAGTTGGGGAGCTATGTAAATGAAATTGATTTGAATCTAGGGGAAAAACCATTGAGAAATAAAAAACCATGTGAAATTGCATTATATATATCATGTCATGTAGAATATTAATAAGATGTTGGTTTGAGTGCGAGGATTTCCATAATTGGACATAATCATAATGAGTATTTTGGACATCATTTGTGTTGGAGTTTAGAAATGTCCCAATGTTTCTCATGTACACTCCACCCATCATTAAAAGATCCAAATGAAGCTTTATGAGATAAATAATAAAAAGCCCTTAGAGTAAATAAATATTGAAGAGTTAGTCATTATAACATAATAATTTATTTAATAAAATATGAACTGAGACAACTAAATAACAAGTGCTAGATAGTAGTTAGTCCATGCAGCTTAGTTTAAATATAGGTAAATTAAAACATATGTTATTTTTATTATTAATTTGTAAAAGTATATGGTGAGATTTCTTAGCAATGTAATAAGGATTTGAATAAAGTTAATAGGATATTTATGGTGACCATTTTGATATGATTAGGATGCAGTCTACTATATTAACAAGATTCAATTTTAATATATTATTATTTCTATACTAATGTGATTTAAGCATGGTTCCACCACAAAGTATTTACATGGGACCTTAGAGCTATAAACACGTGTTAAAAAATTTGTGTGCTTGTTTTATGCTACATTGCAATTATTAATTTTTAGACTTAAGTAAAAAAAATTAATGATATAAAATGTAACATTTAACTACGGAATATACTTAGTTGCATGGTCAGACTCCTATTAATCATAAAGATTAGAATGTTAGATTATGGGAAATGAGTGATAAGACCACAATTTTAGCCAAAACATGAAATATAAACCATTCTTATCTTAGAATTCCCATTTAATTAATGTACAATGAGTGAGGTAATTTGGTTAAGTTGTGGTTAACCATTTTTTCTAATTATGAGAACATGTATTCATCTTGCTTGTTACCTAAGAGACTCGGATCAAGTCAAGTCACTTGAATTGTCATTATACTCTTGATTCTAACGCAATCGCCTATAAGCCATTCTGCCTTACCCACTAGACTAAGTTGTAGTTCATAGTTGACTCTTTTTTTGTCAAAATTGAAAAGAAATTCACCTAATAATTAATATTATTATTAAATGTGTGTGATTTAAAATGACCTATGTTCAAGAAAATTAAACTTATTTGTATCATCAAAATTTTGGATTTCAAGAGATGACAAGAGGGGGAGGGTGTAACACACCCTCCCACATTTAGCCACTTTTACAAGTTTTCCAAGGTAAATGAAAGCAGACTACCAATATTATATGACCTGACCTCCAAGTTCTAGTTATGGAAGTCGAGCTAACACACCGATAACTTACAAACATCCCTCAACGACTACAGACCACTCAGGAGTTTGCAAACCACCCTAGGTGATCAACCTTGAGCTAGAGTTCTTTTGATAAGGAAAAATATCCAACCACACGCACAACACAACATCAGTATGGTTATAAGGTCCCAACACTTTGCATAGGCCTGCTTCCATACGGTTATGACCCAAAAACACCAGTTTTGCGCCAGCAGTTCCAAGATTTGACCCACTTTTCTAGGTTAGCCTCTAGACCATTGCCCAAAACTACCTGTAACTTTCCATAATCATAATTAAAGTGATAAAAATTCCAAACATTCAAACTTGAAGCAAGAAATTGACCTAGAATACCTAGTACAGATTTGACATTTCATCAAACATATGGTAAACATATGGGTTACAGGTCATGAATGCATATCTTATCTTCAATCTTTGAAACTCATCTGAGAATCACCAAGAAGGCATAATGCTCTCTCAAGTAGCTACAATAACACTTTTTAGCACATGCATTCATAAACCATTCAAATACTTATAAAATCATGAACAAGAGCCATAGCTAAAACACTAACTAGAATATTAACCATGACAAATTAGCCATAAAATCCACATAATAACAAGTACAAGTTCTCCTAGATCATAATAGGAAAGTATCCCTTATTAACTTATCAAAATATCCAACCAAGACAAGGACTTCCACATACCACTCGACCATAGATTGTGTTAGTGCCTAAATCTAGCTTAGGCTGAGAAAGGTAGGATCTAGGGTAACATCAAACCATGCTTAACCTGGTAGCTAGCCCTACTAGGTTGGGAGAGGGATCTCTCCTTGTCAATCTCAGCAAAATATGATCAATGAGGCTTGAGATGACTGATGTGAAGACTGATTTTAGGCTAGGTATATGCTCAGAAAGTTTGATTGAATTTAATTTTGGTTTTCTGGATCATATGTGAAAGGAAGATTTAGGTTCAGGGAATGGACACAACCTTGCAGAGATCTTTATGGGGCGAGGTAAGAAAATGGTTTAGTACTTTGAAATAAGTGAGGTGGAGAGTCTTAAGATTGGTGAAGAGTTGGATAGGGCATGAAAGTCTCAGGGATCATCTTCAAATAGCTGAAAACATAAATAACTAAACAAACCCAAGTTAGAGCACTGCAAACATCAATGAATTCTACCTTTATCCTTGTTTCATTTAGTTAAGATGAACAGAGAGAGATGATGGCATACATAAACACATGTAAACTTTCATTACAAAAGGAAAAACAATACCAAATCAATTTTCCACAAAAATCAGATAAAGTGCTATAAACCCTGGTCTATTCCTTAGCCAAACTACTGAAATGAGTATACAATGAAGCTCCAAGCTTTCCCAAAAGTCCAACCTTTGCTAATGACTAAAAAATTACAAGATATAGGCAAAAAACAAATCATCATAGCCTCTATGGGTCAAGCTCATAAGTTTAGGAGCTATTCCAACAAATTCTAAACTGAGAACTAAAAAGTAGGCAGTGGAACAACTTGCCTCTAAAAACTAGGGAACTAATTCATTCAGTTGAAAACTACCTTTTCGTGGATGAATCTACCTCTATGAGTGCAAATTTAGCATAATTACATCAAAATCCATCACATCACATTAAATTATATCATGAGTTTGAAAATTAGAAGGATAAAAGTCAAACTATCAAGAAACTAGGCGAAAAACAGAGTTTTTTGGCCAAAATGAGCAAAATTCCTCCAATGCATCGCGCTGATTTCCCTATGCATAGTGCCTTTTTACAGCTGCTTTTGGAGGCCTTCTAGGTGTCAAAATTTGCTCCAAGTGGGCTTGTTGGAAAGGTATACCTATATACGTTTCAAAACAAGTGGAATTCTTCAATTTGGCATCCATTTGCCACTCCAAAACGGAGTTATCCCAACATTGCTTCTTGTGTGTCCAAAAAGGGGCATAAAGGTCATTTTTGAGGTGTTTTTGACCTTTTTGGAAGCGCAAAACCTGTCAAAATTTCTTGGCCACTTGTGGGCATGAATATTTTTTCATGAAAAATCCAAAAATGCTGAATTTTCCTCAAAAGGAGGTCCCCATCAAAAGCGCGCACTAGGTGGTGCAACGCATCAGGCAGAAAAACCTGTTTTTTAGGCCAAAATTTTCAAAATTGCAAAAAGTGTCCCAAATTTCTTGAAATCTGGGCTGAGTGTCCTCCATTAAGTGTTGTTTTGGGCCAAGGAAGCCTTAGCCAATATCTGAAGTCTATCTTGCTCTTTTCGCTTCCTTGATGCTTTCTTCAACTTGGCCTTCAAAACCCTGATTCTTGCTTTGCACACCTTGTTTCTCGCCAAGTAGTGGTATGCCATGTTCCTCAACATATTTTTCTCTTTGTTGGCTTTCTCCAGCATCTTTTCCAAGTGGATATTTTCCCTCTCAAGCCAATATTCTTGATCAGCATTGATTTCTTCTTCAAGTGGTGTCAGCTTGACTTTCCTCCTCTTGGCAGCTTGCCGATTTTCTCGTATGTTTTGAGCTCCATGGATGAGTGGGACTGATGAGGGCAGGATTTGATGCTAACTATAGGTTTTTTGGGAATTAAATGGTTTAGGGAATAACATTTAGGGATTATGGATATTTGATTAGGGTTTGGGATAGTGGGATTAAGGATTTAGGGTTGGTGGTTTAGGGATTTGGGGAATAGGGAGTGGGTAGATGAGAATGTAAAGAGAGGGAGAAAATGAATGAGGGAATGAAGAAGTGAGGGAGTGAGAGATGGATAGGAGTGAATTGGTAGCAAAACACACAATTTTCAAACCCTATGCGACTGTTTTTGGCAATAAATGCAAAGAGGTAGGGTTTTGATTTTTTCTCATTAAATCACCATAAACACCAAGGTAAACTCATTCACTGGCCATGGAGAAATGTTAACTTACTTGAATCAATGAGGATTGAGAAAATTTAGCAGTTTTGGGAGGTGGTTTCAGATGAAATCAGGATTGAAGCCCTATGCACCGTGCCACAAACCCAGTTCACTACGCCCTCTCAATGCGTCATGCCCGTTCAAAATTTACACTGCAGAGTGTTGCCCAGTGTGTCGTGCCCCAAACCCAATGCGTCGTAAATTTTGCAGGAGACTTTTTGAGGCCTTCATAGTGTACAAATTGGGCGCAAGATAGCTCTTTGGAAAGCTTATTGAGTTGAATTTCCAACCCAACTAGAATTTTTCAATTTGGAGTTACTTTGCCCTATCAAAAATCAAATCTCCCAAGACTGGTCAAAATGTGCAAAATGAGGCTGCCTAAAGGCAGAGTGTTGTTGCAGTCAACTTTTGAAGGTCTTCCTCAACCCCAAATTGAGCTTATGATAGCTCATTGGAAATCTCTTCGTGTCTAGTTATCATTTGACTCATCAAGCAAGTCATTAGGCCAACCACGCTAGGAGAAATATTGATTTTCCCAAGGTCACTTCAGAGGTGCATCAATTCTCCTAAGGCAACTGCATTTTTGAAATTTCTCTAAAACCATGACACCTGTGTAAAAAGTGAAGGATTTTTTTCTTACTTGGCCTATTTTATACAAAAGCCTCTCTCAATTTTCCCAAATTTATCTTTTCTTGCTCAGAAACATCATTGGAGTAAAACCTATCCCAATGTGTGGAATAGGGGATTTGTTGAAATGAAGTAAATGAAGGGGATAAGGGGCTTCTAAATTCTTGAGAAAATTTTGGAAAGTAGGGAGGGATGTTAGGAAATAGGGGAAAGTGGATTTTCAAATATTGAGTGAGGGGAAGGGGTCCAACAGGGCAAAACACAGGCCTAGCCTAGAAAATTGTCAAGTTGTAGCAAGAATCTAGGGTTTGTGTGAAAATGAGGAATTTGGGGGATCTCAGTGATGGGAAATGTTTAATAAGATACATTAAGGATAGGGGAAGGTGTATGAACATCAGGATACAAGTTTTGCTGATGATTTGATCATCCAAGAGAAATTACCCTCAAAACCCTAGGAGAGGGAAATGAACCTTACCTAGGTGCAACTGAAGCATGAACAAGGTGTAAAATGACCCATTGGAACCTAACATGATGATGACAACCCTCTTAATGATGGTACACTCAGCTGAATGGTGACATGGACCGACATTTGGACAACTTTGAAAGGATTAAAAGCAAACCCTAGACCTAATACCTAGTGAACAAATTTTACTTGAAGACTCACTGAAATTACAAAATTTGACCTTAACACCTTAAAAGCAATAGCATGTTTGATCACTGGAGGACGGTTTCAAAGATTGATACTAACAGATTGGGTTGAACCAAATCTTTCTTTCATCCGATCACCCATGTTCCATATTCCAAGCATGAGTGTGGGATCTCATGGGATAAACCAAGACATAACCAAACAGGGACTTCAGAGGTTAAACCACCTCCACCCTCAAGGTATTGTGATCTCACCTAAACCGGCCCCAATATCATAAAACCAAACCAAGCATGGATGCGTCATAATTTCTTCATCATATCTTAAGGAATTTTCTTGTCTCCACCCACTTGTCGAGGGCTTCTCGGAGAAAACCATCTCCACCCCCAACCCTTGGGAATTTCCCTGAGACAACCTCACCTGATTCCAAAACCTTCTGGCAATCCAAAGATCAACAAAGAATGAATTTCATCACACCGTGGATGTCTAGGAAATGGCAAGGCAAGGCTGGAATCATTGTCAAACTAGGAAAAACCCATGCCAATGACATCAAACAAACCAAATAAAAAAATGTATTTAACATGCATTCACACCTCATCTAGGAAATCACACATGCAACCTGTTGCCTTCAAAATCTTCCTACTTAAGTTGTTGATACAACCTTCTCCTTGATTTCATTTTCTTTCCTTTTCTTTCCTCTTCTTGCTTTACTGCTCTTTCCTCTTGGATCTCTCTCTCTCTCTCTCAAACCAATCCAAATCCAAAGCTGACAAAAAGTTAAGACAAAAGTTGTGAACTATTTCTCTAATGCCTTTGTATCATTAATGTCTTTCCTTTTTTTCATTTTCCTTCTAATTTCCTTAGAATGCATATTTGTGTCTTTTCGCCTTCCTTTTCTCCTATTTTCCTTTGTTTCCATAATTAAATGCCAATTATTTCCTCTTTTCCTTTTTCCAATGCCTTTGCCAATTTCCGTAGCCATAAATAAACCAAAAGTGATGCCCACTAAAGTGTTTTTCCCAGCATTTAGCTTCGAATATGTGTCCCATGACCTTGGCCTTATTTTGTCTTTATTACATGAAACTTTAACCTGTGCCTATAACAAACCCCTCCCCCTTGGGGGAACACCTTCCTTAGTGTTTTATGACACCTATGACCAACAAACCACTAAAAATAAAACATATTTCCTATGGAGCTTTATAACATAGTTGAATGCAGTATTTACAATGATGTCCTATTGAAAGCAAAACAAACATACCACTTATTGGAGCTTTATAACACAACTCATTGTGGTATGTGTGTGTGTGTGTGTGTGTTCCAAAAACTCATTTGCTTGAACAAATGAATAATGAAGGATACAAAGCCTTCATCTAATCAAACATCTCCCATGTAGCCTCACCAAGCCCAAAATGCTTCCATTGCACTTTAAATTTCTCTATTACTTGGTTTTGGAGCATGATTTGTTTCCGTTGCAATATGCATTGTGGTTCTGGCTAGGATTCTCCCTCTGGTTCCACTTGCAGTACAGACTAATCAATCACATGATCAACATCCTGCACATATCTCTTGAGTAATGGAACATGGAAAACATCATGGGCTTTCTTTGGCATTAGTGCAAGTTTGTAGGCCAATGGTCCAATCCTCTCAAGGATCTCTAAAGGCTTATAATACCAAGGTGCCATCTTGACACATGATCCAATCCGCAAGGAGATCTTCTTGGGCTTGATGCACAAGTACACATGCTCCCCAACCTGAAACTCCTTGAATGCTTTGTGTTAATTTGCGTAACCCTTCTATATGTCCTGTGTTGCCTTTAAATTCCTATTAATAACCTACATCTCCCACTCCATCTTAGCCAACATGTCTGGTCCAATCAACACCTTTTTCACTAGATCATTCCAGCTGATAGGAGTATTACAACTCTACCCATAAAGAGCCTCAAATGGACTCATCTTCAACGATTCCTAATACCCATTATTATATGCAAACTCTACTAGTGGAAGATACTCCTCCAACTTCCTTTTTTGATGCATGACGTACATCCTCAATATGTCCTCAAGAATCTTGTTAACCTTCTCTGTTTGTCAATCTGTCTACGAGTGATAATATGTACTAAAATCTACCTCTATTCCCAATCTTGTAAACAAATCCTTCCAAAAGCTAAAGTGAACTTGGCATATTTTTATAATATGATCTTCTTGGGCACCATGTAACCTCACTATATGCCTAATGAAGATTTGAGCTACCTCACTCCACTTGATGCAATGAAGTGAGCTACCTTACTCAACCTATCAACTATGGAGTACGGAAGAAGGTATGTTTTTATTGATTATTTTGTCATCTTTTCTTTAAAACCCATAACCTATTTTCATCATGAACTAGGTAGATAATAAGAAATCATGAAAAAATATATGGGATTTATACGCAACACAAAACTACTAATAATTGCCATTTCTTATGCAGAAAAAGGGAAAAACGAAAGATTGTCGTTCCAAAGAAAAAAACAGGGCCAAGTTAACTACTGTCCCTTTGGCGAGGAACCACATGCAAACAAGGCGATCCAAATTAAAGCGTATTGGCCAAGGAAAGGAAAAGGAGATATTGACTCGGTGCAAAATAACAAATGGATAACAGGAAAATTAACAGTTTGCTTAATCCCTCAGGATCCTTTGATCCTGAGGGGTTGCTGCCTTAACTATTTTTGTATCATTGATATCTCCGTTGTAGCTGTTATAAAAAGGGGGCAGCACTGCTCTCCCAAGGAGATCTGCTGTTATTTTCCATGTAACTTTCCTCTGTATTTGAAACTTTGATCATCGAATCTCGTTGAGAAGTGATCTTTTGTAACTCTGTTTTAATGCTTTAATATAAACCTGGTTGTCGTTCCATCTTTGATCCTGGAATAATCTCAAGCGGTGTGTCCCTAGAGGCTAAGGGCCCGGCCCTGGTGGAACACTTGCTCCTGTATTATTATCTTTATTTCGTGTGTGGTTTTCATTATCAACTTTGTTCGGAGATCTTTTGTTTTATTATTTTACATCACGGTTCTATGATATTTTATTTATGATTCAACTTAGTAATATCGTTCTCTGTGACAGGAATGTCGTATTGTTCATTATGACTTTGTAATGCATTGTTATTCCTTTAGTCATTGATATAATGCTGCTACTCCTTATAGAATGCTATTGTTGTTCAATTACAAAGTACCCATGTTGTAACATTCATAAATTGGTATTACTATATTCATCTATGGTTTACACTTAATTGCGGTTGTTGTTCAACTGACATTGTTGTTCCATTACGAATTACAATCATTATTCTTTATAACTAAGATTGATATTTGTGCTATCAAAATCAGATTACTATTTTTCTCAATACTAAGGCGTGTCATGTGTGTTATTTATCTTAGTTTATTATGCATTTACATTTGGCTCTAAGTGTTGTTCTATATTTCATTGCTAATCAGTCGTCATTTTATTTCCACGTGCTATCCAATTTATTCTTAGAGTAAAGATTACCATCTGATTTCTGTAGGATACGCTTGCTGCACTTGTTTCTGTAGATTAAGGTGTTGTTGTTTATAGGAACTGGTTGTTGTTACATTTTCCAATTGTTGTTCCATTTCTTAGTTGTCGTTCCATTTCTTAGTTTTTGTTCCATTTCCTAGTTGTTGTTCCATTTCCTGTTATTTGCGTTATCATTGCTTTGGTGTGCAGAACAATCTGAAACTATCGTGGGCATTTGTTGCCTAGCCCCCAAGTTGATGATCTGTTCCTTGATTATCTTTAGTTACATCATTTTATAGAGGGATGATTTACTGTTACTGTACCCTTGACTAATAAATTGCTTAGTTTTTTGAACGCATGATTTAAGCCTTAAAGTGTGTTGCTGTAAGTAGATCTTGTTTTGAGCATTCATTTACCCTTGTATTCTGAGCACTATACTACTAGCATTACTCTAACAAATGACAGCCTCAAACTGAGTACACTCTTTGAGATAACAAATCATTCCCGGATTGACAAGTTAATGTGAGGTAATTAGAGGTGAAAAAGACCCTTTTTACGGCTCGACATTTTGGCGTCGTTGCCAGGGAAGAGTGTAGCCATTTGTCTCTTTTTCAGAGTAGTGTAAAAGCATGTTAGGAAAGAATTGGGTTTTAAAAATGGAAGGTAAGAATCTGCCTGTGGAGTATGTAATAACCCTGCTCCCCTGCCCGCTTTCCTGCAGATTTGTTGTTGTTTTGTTTGGGTAGAACTTAGCAGTTGATTTGTGTGCATGACTAAGCAGAAAAAGCCAGAAAAGAATCCAAAACCTCTACCCAAGTCTGATAAAGCTAAGGGACCGGTGACCCTTGGCTGATCGACCTTTATAGACAAAATCCTTAAGAAAGGAGAGTCTCAGTGTTACACTGAATTTTGTCACCTTGACTATCTGCAGTTTATGTGGCCTCGTCAATAGCCACATTGTCCTCTTTGTCAAGCCCCATACCTCTGCTCTTCATGTCAAAACTTCAAAGAGAGAGAAAGTCACTTGAAAACATGTTTATCTCTGGGTACGCAGGTTCTCTCTACCTTGCCTGCGTGTACGCACTCCAAATACATTAGACCTGCGTAGTAATACGCTCTGTATACTAAAGCTAGGGTGCGTACCCCTGTAAAGGTCAAAAGGCGCAAGTTTCATCTTTAAAAAGTTACTTGTGGTCACTTCTAGAGCCTTCTAGAAGAGTTCTTGACGTGTATTGAGCGCCTCCAGATGGTTCATGCACCCCTATGATAGAGGAGCTTATCCCATCAAGAGAGGAGCTACCCCATCCAAAAGAGGGAGTATCCCATTGATGTTGGAACTGAATAACCTCCTCTAGAATACTATAAATACAGGCATTGGGCCAAAGGAGAAGGAGGTTGAAAGCTGAACATTCTAAAGGGTAAATGCTGCTGGAATTAGGACTTCCATTTGTTGACTTGTGAGGAGAGATCACTATCCTTCCTTGTTGCCATAGTGGGAGTGGGTGAGCTTGTCAAAGTAGAGGAAATCTCTTGCTGGACCCTGGGAGGAGCTTGCACAACACCAAGGCTCAGGTTGTAATGGTTCCTTTTTTGTTTCCTTAATACAAATAAGTCCATTCTTCTCAATGATTTGTTGTTAATGAATTATTTCATATACTCCTTGGTCTATGTGGTGAATATGCTTTGTTTTATGAAATATTCAGGTGTTATGTAATCATTTTCCTTGTTAGTGTATGCAGGTCTGAAAGTGAAGGAGGAGCTCATCTGGATCAACAAGACTGGACTACTACAACAAGCGTTGGACCTAAGGTAAGATCGAAAACATTTGAATTCTTTTAAAATGATGTTTATCTAGAGAAGGATAGCTCTTGTTTGGTTTGTTTGTCATTAGAGAGTCTTAGACTCCTAGGAAGGTTGGATTTGTCCGCAAATATAACCCATTCCGTGTGACACTCAGCCTTCAGTAGGACCTAGAAAAGTTACTTCTAAACAGTCTACTAGTTCCCTTCAGGCCACAGGATCACCATCTGTAGCCTTTGCTGAGGTGCATAGTCAAACCAAAGAGCAAGATTTTCAAGAAATTGAAAATTCTAGCCCAAAATCATTGCAAGAAGGGAATCTTAGCAACCTTTGTGAAGGAAGAGGAGAGACAGCAGAGACTGAAGAACCAAGATCTCATCTTGGGGTAATTCAACCATTAAGCAGCCCAGATAAGGGAAGTGTTGTGAAAATCATTTATAACGAAGTTGAAGAGACTCAAGAACCTGAACCCCCCCAGACATTAGACACTCTCATCATTCCGAATAAAGGAAGTGTTGTCAAGGCCATCCCCGTTAGAGCCATTCCCCCTCGACAACCTAGGAATACCCTCCTAGATATCCCAGAAGGTTATTGGCATATATTTGACCAAATGGCCTAGAACCAGCCAAATACTCAAACTTCTACACTGCAATAGCCCATTGTGGATAGTGCAGCTAATGCACCTATGAAAGCAATTCCTCTTCAACATATCTCTACATTCCATGGCCTTACATCAGAAGATCAAATGCATTCCTATTTGAATTCGATGTGTTGTGTAGAGGATATGACTATACCACCGCTCCCCGGAAACTGAAGTTATTTCCCTCTACATTAAAAGGAGTTGCTTTAATATGGTTTATGGGATTGGGTGGTGGTGTTATAAATAACTGGGATCAAATGAAGGAGTCTTTTCTTAAAAAAATTGGGATTATTGTAGGTCTAGAGAGTTAAAAGATGAAATATTTTAGATGGTAGCTAGACCAAATGAAACATTAGAGGAGTATGTTGAACGTTTCCAATATAATCTTCAAAGATCTCCTTATGCATCATTACCCTTGCCTGATAATGTATTAAAAACAACATTAATTAGTGGAATGAAGGAACAATGGATTGAAACACTAAATATTATGGGAAAAGGAGATATTTATCAAGAAAATTTTGCTGACATTATTAATCTATGTATCAGGAGCTCGAGAGGCAGCACAAGACTAAAACGAGCAGAACATGATCAGTTTGTAAGAGATAACAGAATTTCGACCGAAGGAGTAACTCGTGCAAAAATTGGAAATTTATTAGAAAATTTTAAAAATGACATATTGGGGACACTGACAACACAACTTGATATTATGCAGGCCAAACAAAAGCAAGCAGAGGCAGAACATAATCTTGCAATCTTCTGTCCTAAATGCAGAAAGAAACACAGCCATAAGGAGTGTCCATTAGATGCAGTCCAAGTTTGCACCATTTGTACAAAATATCACTCTACAGAGAGTTGTCCCTCACTTCCTGGATTGAAAGTAGTATACAAGGAAGCAGAAGAAGAGCCAAAATCAGTGTATCTACTCAATCAGCATCGTCAATGGCAGCCACGACAATCAGGTATGTTTTTAGACCTAGCTTCTTCTTTTCAGCCTCCACAATATCATGCTCAACAATATAATACAATGTCGCAAAATCAACCTCCCTTCCTAAATTGGTCACAGCAGTCATTCCCTTCATCATCTCCATGGCCGAATCAACCAAGACAACCCAATTGGCCAAATTTTCCCTATACCCCACCATATTGGCAAAACAATGTATATCCAGCACAATGGACCCCTCCTACTTCACAGAGTCAAGCCTAGCAGACAAACTGGCAAAGACCGATGAATCAGCCAGTAGGAACCATCCTGCTCCCTCAACCTACATTGCCAGCCTTACAACAAAACCCCCAGTCTAACTTAAGACCGCAGCTCCCAGCCCAACCCAACCCTAATCCGAATAACAAACCGGTCCAATCCATTCAAATAATTGAAACACCAGAAATAGCAACCGATCTAAGGGAGTGTAATGAACTTCAATTAAGATCTGGACATATCATCGAAACTAAGGGAGATAAAATAGCTCAAGTTGAAAATCAGTTACCTATAGAACAACCATCATAAGAAGAGGACATGACCAAACCATAAATTCATGATCAAGCAACCACATCCTCTCCCCCATTCCCAGAATGGTTAATTATACCTCGACCTATACAATATCCTGATTTTGACATTCTGGGAGAACTAAAAAAATTGTATATAAAAATCCCACTCCTCCAAGCCATTCAAGTCATCTCGATATATGCAAAGGCTATCAAAGAACTATGTATAAAGAAACCAAGGAGGAAAATAACAACTAACCCAAAAGTCCAGGTAGTTGGTACTCTATCCTATTTATTATCAGGAAGAGAAACACCCGTCAAATATGAAGACCCAGGAAATCCAATAGTAACCGTACAAATCTGTGGTCAAACCTTCTCAAATTCCTTAGTTGATCTAGGAGCTGCAATTAATATTTTAACAACCACCACTTGCCAAAAACTGGGCATCACATCAGTAGAACCAACCTCCACTTTACTAGAACTGGCTGACCGATCTGTGATTAGACCAGAAAGCACACTACATGATGTCATGGTATCCGTTGACTCTTGGGAGTATCCAACCGATTTTCTGATAATAAACCCCAAAAACCGACTTGATGGACATCCATTGATTTTAGGTAGACCTTGGCTTGCAACTGTCGATGCTTATATTGGCTACCTACAAGGCAGTATGACCATAACTAGGGGAACAGATATTAAAAACCTAGCCTTATATCCTCCAGTGTAGCCAAGTGTCATAATAATAAAAACTAACAAGCATCATGTATCATACCTCACTGAAAATATTAGATCTCCATTAACCATAAAGGAGGCCCTTGATTTCAAATACCAAACAGAAGATGATTCCATTAACAATTTTATTAGCCAAGCTGAACCCAAATCCCACATACAATGTCACATGATAGAAGCAGCATTTGATAATGAATTAGAAGAAATCCTCTTAAAGATACACTCGATCAAACAATACCTACTACCTCTGTCTCAAATAGAAAAATTGTAGAGATTGAGCCACGAAAGACTTTAAACATTAATGCCAACCTGACTTCCGAACAAGAAGAGAAGCTCATCCAACTACTAAGGAAATATAAAGAAGCATTTGCATGGGACTACCCTGATATGAAAGGAATTGATCCCCAGTTATGTACACACCACATTTACATAGAAAAGGATGCGAGCCCTGTTCGCCGACCACAAAGGAGACTTAACCCTCATCTAAAAGATGTTGTAAAAGTTGAACTTCAAAAAAATTTAGATGTGAACTTCATCTACCCTATCTCCGATAGTAAATGGGTCTCTCCACTTGTTGTGATGCCAAAGAAGAATGGAAAGTGGAGGATTTGTGTGGATTATAGAGAACTAAATAAAGCAACACAAAAAGACCACTTTCCCCTTCCATTCATTGACCAAGTATTAGACACTTTGGTAGGAAAGAAATTCTTTTCTTTCTTAGACGGCTTCAGTGGATACAATCAAATTCAGGTTGCCCCTGAAGACCAAGACAAAACCACTTTTACTTGTCCTTGGGGAACATTTGCCTACAGAGTTCTACCTTTTGGCTTATGCAATGCTCCTACCACATTTCAAAGGGCTATCCTTAGCATCTTTTCAGACTTAACAAATGAAGGGCTCGAAGTATACATGGATGACTTTACACCATACAGAGACGATTTTGACCCAGCATTGGACACACTGCTAAAAAAGTCTTACAGCGCTGCATTGCCACCAGGCTTTGTTTGAGCCATGAAAAATGTTATACGATGATGACTGAAGGACTTATTCTAGGCCATTATATCTCAGCAGCTGGCATACAAGTAGACCCAACCAAAATTCAAATAATTTTTCTAATTCCCACTCCTACCTCTCAAACAGAGGTACGCAGTTTTCTTGGATTTTCTAGTTATTATAGAAGGTTTATGGAACATTTTTCGCATATTGTTGCACCTCTATATGCATTGACAGGTAATGTTGACTTTATTTGGACAAAAAAATGTGACCGTTCTTTCCAAGATCTGAAGAAGCTTGTGTCTATAGCCCCAGTCCTTCGAGGACCAAATTAGGATCTGCCATTTCAAATTTCATCAGATGCCTCAGATACAGCTATTGGAGCAGTCCTTAGGCAGGAAGAAGATAAAAAACCATATGCAATTTATTATATTAGCAAGAAGTTATCTCCTGCTGAATTAAATTATACTGTTACTGAGAAGGAATTTCTAGCTATAATACATGCTGTCAATAAGTTCAGGCATTACATTACTGGATATCCTGTTATCTTGTATACAGATCACTCTGCCATAAAATATTTAGCAAATAAACCAATCACAAATGGTAGAATAACTATATGGCTGATTTTATTGCAGAAATTTGATATTACAATCAAGGACCGACCTGGAAAATAAAATATTGTAGCTGACTTTCTCTCGTGAATGCCAAAACCAGGGGATGCAGTAGCAGTTGAAGATCAATTTCTAGATGAGCATTTGTTTGTCGTCACTGTTAAAACACCCTGGTATGCTGATGTTGCGAATTACTTAGCAATAGGTAAATTACCAAAACATCTGACCCCCAATGAACGAAAACAGATTGTCCAGCGAAGTGCTTGATTTTCTTGGATTGGAGGCCACCTGTTCCATATAGGGGCAGATATGCACATCAGGAGATGAGTCTACGAAGATGAAATTTATGACATTTTGAAAGCTTGTCATGATGAACCATGTGGCGGACATTTTTCCGATCATCGAACTAGACATAAGGTGCTGCAAACAAGATATTATTGGCCCATGATCTTCAAAGATGCAAAGAAGTTCGTTCAAGCTTGTGACAATTGCCAAAGAGCAAGATGCCCTGGTGAGTTTGACGAAATGCCCCTGAATCCACAGCTAGTTATTGAACCATTCGAGTGATGGGCTCTCGATTTCGTTGGTCCAATTAACCCATCCTCAAACCAAAAAACATGTATTTTGGTAGCAACAGAATATGTCACCAAATGGTTTGATGCGGAGGCATTACCGAGAGCTACAAAGAATTTTGTCATACATTTCCTGTTCCATATATTCGTGCGATATGGGCTTCCAAGAGACATAATTACAGACAGAGGACCATAGTTTACTGGTAACAAGATTGCTACAACACTCAAAAACTACCATATCCAGCACAACATCACCACTCCATACCACCCACAGGCAAATGGTCAAGTAGAAAGTAGTAATAAAATAATAGAAGCAATCTTAACAAAAACCATTGCGTCACATAGACGTGATTGGGCTGCAAGACTACTAGAAGCCTTGTGGGCTTACAGAACAACATGGAGAAGCACTACTGGCTATTCACCATACTAATTGGTGTTTGGAAAAGAACCCATTTTTCCCATAGAATTCGAAATCCAAACACTACGAAAAACACAAGAAGTCGGTCTAGATCTAAATGAGGCACAAATTAATAGATTATAGCAAATCAATGAGCTAGATGAAATCAGGCTCTCTGCGCTTCAAAACATTGCATTAATCCAACAGCATCGAGCTAAATGGCATGACGCTCTCATTAAAATAAAGTCTTCTGTGAAGGAGATTGGGCGCTCTTATACGATTCCAGGTTTCAGGATTTTCCCGGGAAACTTCAGACTCGTTGGCTGGGGCCATATGAATTCCAGAATGTACATGATAATGGTACACTCACTTTAATCACCATTGATGGATCTGGACATACCTTCAAAGCAAATGGCCACCGAGTTCAACTTTACCGTAAACCACTTACTCGGGAGTCCTTCTACCAGCGACTATGCGAAGACTCCGACATGCAAATTTTGGAGGAGGAAGAGAAATCTTCCTCACTTGTGATTCATTAAGTGATTCAATTCTTTTTACATTTTGTACATAATTCCTTTGTTTTGCTAGCATAAATTACCCTCTGTACATGTTGTTTTTGTATTTGCACTTTACTGCTCGAAGAATCAGTGGTTCTATCGTTTTTGTTGTTCATTTTAGAAGGAACAACACCTTCACTATTTTGTTGTTCCTTTTTTTCAAAAGAACAACGCTTCAATTTTTCTATTATTCCTTTTTCAGAAGGAACAACATTGTTGTTTTTACTGTATCTTTTCTAAAGGAACAAGCATTTGTGTGCACTTTTCTTTTTTTTTTTGTTCCTTTTCCCAAGGGATAGCATTTTCGTTTTGATGTTCCTTTTTCAAAGAAACAGTACTTTTTGTTTCAGCTGTCATTTTTTTTTACTTTTGTTTCTGTTGTTCCTTTTCCAAAGGAACGGCACTTTTGGTTTTTGCTGTTCCTTTTCCAAAGTAACGGCACTTTTGGGTTTTGTTGTTCATTTTCCAAAGGAATGGCATTTGCATTTCCTGTTGTTCCTTTTCCAAAGGAACAGCACTTTCAGTTTTTTTTGTTCCTTTTCCAAAGGGACAACACTTGCGTTTTCTGCTGTTCCTTTTCCAAAGGAATGGCACTTTTGATTTTTGTTGTTTCTTTTCCAAAGGAACGAAACTTTTGGTTTTTGCTATTCCTTTTCCAAATGAACGACATTTTCATTTTCTGTTGTTCCTTTTCCAAAGGAACAGCACTTTCAGTTTTCGTTGTTCCTTTTCCAAAGGAACGACACTTGCATTTTCTGTTGTTCCTTTTTCAAAGGAATAACACTAGTATTTTTTTTCTCTTCCTTTTTGAAACGAAAACATTCTCGTATTCCTTTTACTTATGCCTGTTCTCCTCTCTGTTCCAATTTAAAGATACCTGATGTTCCTGTTGTTTCAAGTCTTTTGGAGCACAGCTATACACTTATGCAATGGATACAAACCCATAACATACTGAAATTAGCGAATTATATAAAATCGCTACTTTTACAAGAATTGTTGTGAATTGATAGAAGGAAAGAGGAAATGACACAATTATTCATCACTTTTGCTGTCATTATCCTACTAATACTAATATGATTGGTTATCTTTATCATGGTGGTTCTTTTTAAATTCCCATAATCTTCTTTGATCATTATTAAGGAATAATAACAAAGGGTCTATATTTTTCTATTGAGATGTTAAATACTTCTTCCACCATTCCTACTCTTAAGGAGTGTTGAACCACCCTTTGTGCATAAATAGGAAAGTACTTTATAAAATAAAAAAATAGAGAAAATGTTTATATGAATTGTCAAATGCAGGATAGGGGGTGTTGCGGAGGTAAATCCCCTCTGCGGACAGAGGTGATCCCTACTAGCCCAAATTGGGTCTAGCAACAATCAAACAACGCTATCACGCAAGTTCCTAATTGCAAATTAGAGACCAATGACGAGGGCCTACCTAGATTCCAACGCTAGTGCTTGTAGAAGAGTTTACGTTTCCGTTCCTTTGCTCCGACTGGTCACGATCCCCACGATCTCTGTGAATGGACACCTGCACATACAAAGACCGACACAAACAGAAGCATATAATCCAATAGATGCAACTATATATCAGTCAGAAAGGATATAACTCATCATTATTACAAAGAACAATAAGAGTGGAACCATAATAATAGTCGTCTATTAATGATAAACAAAGAAGAATACAACCATAGTTCTGACGTCAAATCCTCCCTTGGATGGGTGATCAGCAGCACATGTCTTGCAAAGCTTGTTGGGAATGGGAACAAGCCTCTCTTATCTTGGTTATTTGGACAAGAATCTCCTTACTTTAGATTTAGCCTTATGGGAATGAAGAAGGCTTCTTGCAGCATGAACTTAGCAATTCTCAAACTTTGGGACTTTGGAACTTGGAACTAGCTTGTCAAAGGCAAAAGGACAAGCTTTTATAGATAGAGGAGAAGGAGTTAGGATCATCCACAATATTCATGGGATTGGCTTTATCACTAAGAAGATTCCATGAGAAGGTGGAAAACCACTTCCCTCCTATGGAGATTTGAAGCCAAACTAAACCAACTCAAGATAGATTTAGTTCAGGAGTGGGTTAGGAAGAACCTTCGGATGTTGGCTTGTTAAAAACACTACCCATTTTGGCTGGCACGAGTGCGACTCTGAGACAGAGCGCCAGCTAGCGCGCCCTCTTTGGAGGATTTCCCCCATTGGCGTGAGTGATACACAGTGAAACCGCGCCAATGGAAAAAGGGCTGTTTTTATGGGTATTTTGTAGAAGATGTCCTCAGGGAATATGAAGTTCATACTTAGGGGAATACAATGCAAGTGTTTTCAAGTCATATCACTTCTCACAGGTCTCGTAATAAGTCCTCCATGGTGCGGGAGAAGGGGTAACAGGGACAGTGACAAATTGCTGTGTAATAGGGGGTCTCATCAAGAGCCAGCCTACCATGATCATAAGGAAGAAATTGAAGTGGCATTCCCACTATGGCCACCACACCAGTGATATGATCCAAGAGGCACATCAAAAAAAATAAAAAGTCCTTGGAACAGGAGGTCTCATCACGAGCCAGCCTGCCCACCTTTCACTCCTTCCTGGTGAATGGAATTATGGTTTAACTGGTTACCAAGCCAGCATAATGACCTCCATTTTGACATTGCACAACACTTCCTAAGCATACACAAAGGATCATGGTTCCATGGGTGAAACAAATAACTCTGTCAAAGCTATGGACACCTATCGGCAGCAGAGCTCTATTAATGATATTGAAGTCACATTTCTTATACACCAATAGCAATCACTAACACCCTTTTCTGTCTTATACCTTTGTAATACATCAAATAAGATTATGTATATTACTTCCCTAAACCATTAAACACATTAAAATCTATTATAACCAATCATGACGAAAAAATCGATACTGACCGCATTAGACTTTTTATGCACGTCAGTTGTCCTAACCTCCCAGCCTCGCATCATATCACAACATTCTCTTATTTTTTAAGCGATCCTATTTTATACCTCGATTTCGGTAACCTCCTCCATTTGTAAACATGGCATTTTTGCATACGTTGTTCCTTTATGACTCTGTACCATGGCAGTTTGGCACGCCGCTCCCTCATTTGACTGTCGGGGATGGCCTATCACATTGCAAGGGGGAGGTTGACCTCATAATTTGTTGATATACGTGTCAGACTATGATTCGGAAAAATTTTAGTTGGGAATAGCAAGGCTTAACGATATTTCATTTTTCAATTTGCATTCCTTGCTATTCCTAAGCTATTTATGTATTATACTTTGCAGCAATTAGTAAGATTTGAACGAGCCTTGTTGTTTCGTTATTTTCTCTATGTTTCTAATAGTTTGAACAGCCTGTTGTTCCATTGCCATCTTTGTGTTTTTGCAGTAAGCTTAAGCATGGGAGGAAGATCAATTCGGAGAGAACCACAGGTATTGACAGTTTCTGATGTTTCACAAGAAATCCTGGCAAGGGCAGGATGGTTAGTTTATCTCAATCGTTTACAGGAATCCAACGAGACCATAGAAATAGAAGTCTTGCAGAACTTACAAGAATATCACTCCACGGTAAAGGGGAGACACATAGCAGTTACCGGTGACATAATTGCAGAGGCCTCGGGACTGCCAGCCACTGCACCTGTGTGGACGCTAAAGAAGGAGAGATTGCGAAAGATCATAAAAATCTTCCACGATGAAGCCCAGAACCTGACAGTCAGAGGAAAGGGAGTTCTACCAGTAGCATTAGGAGAGCCATGGGCAGAATTGGCGAAGGTCATCCAGAGCTACATCACCTGTGAAGGCAGGAAAGATGTGGTAAGACCACGACATCTTAAACTTTTAGCCGTATTAAAACAAAAATGCTCTGTGAACTTACCTGCATTTTTAAATTCATTACTTCATGATGTTGGCCAAAGCATGAAAAAATCACAACATGTAGAATTGGTAGTAAGTAACCATGGGCTGATATGGCTGATAGTTATCCACAGTCTTGCTCAGCAACAGAGCAGCTGGGAAGAGCTAATTGCCACAATAGACGGGGGACTGACTCTGCTAGCCCCGAAACGTAAACATGCTACCAATACACCGAATCGACCATTGAAATATAGAAAGTCAGTTAGATTGGCATGGATTAGAGGGGGGTTAGAAAAACTCCAAGGGAATACCAGCCAACCTGTGGAGATAGAGGATTCAGGGGACGAGCAACCCCCGCAATTGGAAGGAGAAGAGAATGAGAAAGAATTGGGAGGAAATAAGGAAGGAGAAACGGGAGAAGAGACCGAGTAGCCTAGGTAGGTGGAGGAAGAGACAAAGCAATGCAAAGAAAGTCCATTGCAAAATCCATTGCAAGAGGATGAATTGGACCAAATTCTAGCTAATATGAGCGAATATGCCCAACCCCTCAGCCCGCTAGGCCTCCATACTGAGGAAGAACCAGAAGAGCAGTCTGCTCAGAACAAAAATGCACCTGAAGAATTGAGCGACGAGGAAGAAAAAGAAGAGAATCATTCTATTCATGATGTAAGTATGACAGGAGAGAAAAGTGATGAAGATACATAAGAGGAACAATCTGTTCCTAGCTAGATTGCACCAGAAGAATTTCATGGAGAAGAAGGGGTGGAAAAAGAAGTCACCCAGGAAATAACAGAACCAGCTAGGGTTTTTATTCCTGAGCAACCTGAACAGAAAAACGAAGGAATACCCGGAGAAGAAAGCCAGGGAATTGGCCAAGATAACAGTCCAGGCCCGAGTAAACAAGTAGTGGTTCCTTCTAAGAAAACAGAAGAAATTAGAAGATTACAGAAGAACAGCAAAGATTACTGAATGTGATAGCTTGACTTCAACAACAAATCAGCATTTTGAAAATGAGAAAAAGGGCAGAAAGGACTTCGGGGGCAAAACATGCAACCACTCCAGCAAGACCCCTTAAGAAAAAGGTAAGGAGGACTCAAGTCCAACCTACCATTCAAAACCAAAAGGAACAGCATTTGGTTGTTACCCATGTTGAAATGCAAATAGATGATATATCGGCCTGTGACAAAGAAGTTCAAACAAAGGCACAGCCCTCTGAAGAATTACAAACCATGAACACAAGACGATGTAATAAGAAGATTCAAGTGAACCTTTCGCTTACTACTTCAATGTGGGACAATGATCCGAGGATATTAATCCTACGAGAGGGTTTGGTACAAGCTCAACAAGCAGCAGAAAAACTCACAGAACAAATGATTTCTCGAGAAAAGTATGAAGAGTTACAATAATAGCTAAGGAATTTCAATTTATCCGAAAGCCAGGCTTTTGAAGGATAGCGAAAGGAAGAAGAAAAAGTCGCAAAGGTAACTCATAGGTTAGATGTAGCTATCAAGTAGATGGATACCTTATGCTCTTTGTACACCGACATCCTAGCATGTAGAGCCCCTGATAAGAATTATGCCTTATTTTTAATGGAATGATATTTGCAATTGAAAATTAAGGCTGTTAGAGCAGGAGCCCCTATACAAATCAATACTATTGATGATTTTATAAATTGTTGTAAGCACTATAAAGTAAAGGTTCAAAGATTATTGTGTGAATTCTATCTGCATAACCTTGTGTTAGATCAAGAGACAGAGCAAAACCTCGGCCCTTTTGTTGGGGATATCCAACTGCAAGCATTTATTTCGTTTGGGGTTAATCAAATAAAATGGCTTAAAGCCTATAATTCCTTCCAAATATAAGAAAACGGATTAGATTTGTGGATAAGAGCTGAGCCTAGAAACCCAGTGAAGTTATGGAGGAAACATAGGAACCTCATGAGGACTCCAGGCGTGATTAAAGCATTAGGGCCCATTCATACAGCAATCAATCAGTAAGAGATAGAGTACTTCTTTACTATTAAAGACTTCGCCATTGATGCTGCTAAATTTTGATATCATATTTCTAATCCGAATATCCAACTCAGGGAACCTTTTAATTATGAGAACTTTAAATTAGTTGTCGATCGCTTGAACCTCTATGGAAAAATTATCTTGAGGGCAGGGCCATCTTGGTTAGGATATAGGTTCTGGAGTCTGATTATTCGGCACCCTGCACCTAGATACCAAGCCCTGTATGAGATGCCTGAGGGTCAGACAGGCCATCTTTTTGAACATCTAGTTAGGCATCATGGCTGTAGACCACCACATGAGATACCATCTCTAGCCTACTCTCTCACTGCCTTACATGTCAACTACAATGTTTTCATGAGGGCATGAAAAAGGGTAAGCAGGGGGGTGTGTGGAGTACGGAAGAAGGTATGTTTTTATTGATTATTTTGTCATCTTTTCTTTAAAACCCATAACCTCTTTGCATCATGAACTAGGTAGATAATAAGAAATCATGACAAAATCTATGGGATTTATACGCAACACAAAACTACTAATAATTGCCATTTCTTATGCAGAAAAAGGGAAAAATGAAAGATTGTCGTTCCAAAGAAAAAGACTGGTCCAAGTTAATTGTTGTCCCTCTGGCGGGGAACCACATGCAAACAAGGCAATCCAAATTAAAGTGTATCAGCCAAGGAAAGGAAAAGGAGATATCGTCTCGGCAGAAAAGAACAAATGGATAACGAGGAAATTAACAGTTTTGTGAATCCCTCGGGATCCTTTGATCCTGAGGGGTCGCTGCCTTAACTATTTTTGCATCATTGATATCTCTGTTGTAACTGTTATAAAAAGGGGGCAGCACTGCTAGCCCGAGGAGATCTGCTGTTATTTTCCATGTAACTTTCCTGTGTATTTGAAACTTTGATCATCAACTCTCGTTGAGAAGTGATCCATTCTAACTCTATTTTAATGCTTTAATATAAACCTGGTTGTCGTTCCATCTTTGATCCTGGAATAATCTCAAGCGGTGTGTCCCTGGAGGCTAAGGGCCCGGCCCTAGTGGAACACTTGCTCCTGTATTATTATCTTTAGTTCGTGCGTGGTTTTCATTATCATCTTTGTTCGGTAATCCGTTGTGTTTTATTATTTTACATCACAGTTCTATGATATTTGATTTATGATTCAACTAAGTAATATCGTTCTCTGTGACAGGAATGTCGTATTGTTCATTATGACTTTGTAACACATTGATGTTCCTTTAATCATTGATATAATGCTGCTAGTCCTTATAGAATGCTATTGTTGTTCAATTACAGAGTACTCGTGTTGTAACATTCATAAATTGGTATTACTGTATTCATCTATGGTTTACACTTAATTGTGATTGATTCAATTGACATTGTTGTTCCATTACGAATTACAATCGTTATTCTTTATAACTAAGATTGATATTTGTGGTATCGAAATCAGATTACTATTTTTCTCAATACTAAGGCGTGTCGTGTGTGTTATTTATATTAGTTTATTATGCATTTACATTTGGCTCTAAGTGTTGTTCTATATTTCATTGTTAATCAGTCGCCATTCTATTTCCACGTGCTATTCAATTTATTCTTAGAGTAAAGATTACCATCTGATTTCTGTAGGATACGCTTGCTGCACTTGTTTCTGTAGATTAAGGTGTTGTTGTTTATAAGAACTGGTAGATTTTACATTTTCCAGTTGTTGTTCCATTTCTTAGTTGTAGTTCCATTTCTTAGTTGTTGTTCCATTTCTTAGTTGTTGTTCCATTTCCTGTTATTTGCATAATCATTGCTTTGGTGTGCAGAACGATCTGAAACTGTTGTGGGCGTTTGTTGCCTAGCCCCCAGGTTAATGATCTATTCCTTGATTATCTTTAGTTACATTAGTTTATAGAGGGATGAGAAACAAACAAGTAAAGTCTACTTTCGTTTTCCTTTATGAAAATAGATCAGAGTCGAACAAAGGAGACCAACCTTAGTCTTGTGCTTGATTTCCTTGTTTGATTCCTCTCCTTCCTAATAGAGCTTTGTCGCTTCTTCTTCATCTGCCTAGCTTCAAAGAGCACATGTGGAATCACAGCAACATACTACTATCAAAGAACAAAGATCTATATTCATAAATAACACAGGACGAGATGTGTGTTAACCATACAAATGCATATATAATGAAACATACAAGAATATGGAGGGAAACTTGAATAGCTTTATTAAGATCAAAAGTAGCAAGAGGATTAAAACCATATGTTCTGACCCAGCATCATCCTCCAGCAATAAATCCCTTCTTCGCCTCAAGTAAAGCTTAGATCACCCAACACTATGAATATACACCAGAAAACCAACAACACTTCTCTACAAGATACAAGATTCCAACCTCCGGATCTCTGTGATGAGGGATCCATATATAGATGATTGTAGGGAGTTGAGTCATCTTCTGGGGTCTTGATTAGTGTCCTCTCTCCGATAGTTCCTGATTCCATTTGGAGAATGATGATCTCTTACTCATCCCTAGTCGAAAACAGATAGGCAAGTGTCAGAGGGGAAGCTTCTGGAAGATTTCATGATCTTCCACCTCGCATTTTGTCCTTGCCATTTGTCCATTCCCGACCATCACACCCTACAGAGGGGCCATTCAGTATGCATTGCACCCTGTACACTGGGAAGGTGATATGCATCGCACCCTCTGCACTGGGTTTTCAGTATGGTCCAGTTTTGACCATTTCTGAGCAGTTTTTAGTGGAGAACTTCTAGGAGATGATGTAATCAACTGACCTTGTTCCTTTAGGAAGTGAAGCAACACTTTTAGGG
>APFE030151910.1:61987-74471 GCA_000404065.3 Pinus taeda
TTCATATTTTATGAGTCAGTTGAAAAGAGCTTAAAGGAGACTCGTTTTCGAGGAACGAGTGATGGTTTCGGGTAGCAGCTGATTCCAGGTAAGGATTTGGAATTCTCCAATCACTGCAGGGTCACAAGGATGGCTAATAGAATCACTCTTCGCAGATGTTCCTCAAAGGGGTAAACAATCATATGGGGGTGAATGATCAGCTAAAAATAGAGTGGAGGTGATGATGAGAACACGACCAAGGCTCAAAAGCTGGTGATAAAGCATTCACAATGGTTATTTACCAGTTCATTTTTTAATGAGCTTAAACTGTGGGCAAACATTTGCTCATGACTTATGTTTATTTTTTAACGAGCTTGAACTATGTGCTAAAACTGCTCGTGGGGGGTTTATTTTTTAACGAGCTTGAACCCTGTGGTAACACTGCTCGCCAGTCATAAAATAAGGATGTCTCATTCAAGATGCCATTTTGAAGGGGCTTGTACCTTTTGAAGCTTTGCCCCGGATCCTTTATTTATGCAAGCTAGGAAACGATTAGCCTTACGGGTTTAAAGGGTCAGAGGTCCTACAAATTTAAAAAATAAATAGTCGCTCTTTGTTTGCATGCGGAAAGGTTTGCATGCCCCCAGGTATAGCGAAAAATTCCTAGGTTACCAAGAAAGTTCCCCGCGTAGCATACATAATGCTTCCTTGGCGATGTCTACCAAAATAGACAAAGGGGAGTGGTGTAGAGTTACTCCACTCACATAACTTTAATGAATGTATCTTATTCCAGCCTAATCCCATTTTCCTGTAAGGACGGGTGTGTCAAACTAGTCATATATCCCCCGCAAAAACCTACTCTATACCCAAGGTTTTCCTGTCGAAACAAACCAGGGTGCATGCCCCCTGGGTTTCAGTCACATCCTCTTGAATCACTCGCGCTCATCAGGTGGATGGACTGGAGATCGATGAGACATTCCTTGCATGAAAATACCATTTAGGGATGGCATTTGACTACTTGCGATGTGTGAACCAAGGAATGACGGTTGGTCTATGAGCTTGACCATTCTGCCTTCGTGCGAAAAACACATTACTCTAAAGAGTGAGGAGACGATGGCTCCCATGCAATAATATAGTCACGTCCAAGGAGTAGATTATAATCCAAGGGTCCTTGAACTACCACCATGTTCATGTGAATGGTTTTCCTTCTCAAAGTAATGGGCACATTTGGAAGGATCCCTAATGGTCGACTGGTTCCTTTGTCGAAGCCTGTCAGATTTCTCATTTTAAGCAAAACCGATGGCGAACCAAGCGCTTTCCAAGAAGTTGAGGAAAGGATACTCACAAAAGCCCCTTCATCGATGATGGTACCAACCATTACCATTATGTAAGCTTGTACAATGATTATGAATGGTACACTAGCTAGTAAATGGGATCTGCCTAGTAGATTCCAGTCGAAGGAAACAACTAGTTTGCTTGGAGGTGGGACCGACGGCCGGATATGAATCTAATGAACTTCCTTCCTATGATAAAGGAACGGGTGGACTACCCCCAAGTTCATCAGAGTCTGTGTTTACGAAAAGAATTTCAACGGTGTCATTCTCTTTCTCTTTAGTGGCGGTATCATTCGAATATGAACACTCTGAAGGCAAGACCGGGTCAACTGTCGTCGCGACCTTTTGACTTTCATCTGGTATGGATTCAAAGGGTTCATTTTCAATGATAGACATTTCGACTGGCCACAATGACAGGCTATCCAGATTTCAACCAGTGGTGGACTTGGCAAGAGTTTTTTATATCCAAGAGGAAGCCATAGCGGTGAAGCAAGACGGTTATCCAAAACTCTTTTAGCTTCGTCAAGGAAGGGACAACGATGGACGGCGTGATTGCCTTCACACAATTTACAAGGAAATTTTGGATTCCTTTTCTATCCAAGTGCTTCACTTTCACTAGTTGATGGTGTGCATTCAACATGATCATTAGAGGTTGATGACACCGGATTGTGTAAACGAGGAGACCAGTCCCTTAAGATCCATGGGATGCAGGGACAATCTCGGTGATAGTGGTCTCCATTGCAAATGACGCAAGGAGATTTAGGTTTAGATGGTGCGGTGTGAGGATTTTCGCTAGATGATGCTTGGTTGTCCCCTTTCTATTTTGGTTCCTTTTTCTTCTTTTCCTTTTTCTCTTTCTACTTCTTCTTCTTCTTAGTTACTTGATTTTTAGCTTTATCAACTTTATCAAGCGAAGAGGAAGGAGGAGAGGGAGAATCAGACGAAGTAGAAGGTTGGGAGGCAACTCTAGTGTCATCTAGTTGCTGACTTGACTGTTCAGGAACTACGGGATTCTAAACGACAGAGGTAGAGAAAATCCAGACAGGCAAACCAATTGTCAACCCTGGAAGTGACAATGTGGCCATATGGGGTGCACCAACATCTCCCCAAGAGGAGAAGGGACTAGGATTTCCTCCAAAGGGAAATCCTTGGTTGGTAGACTCCATTTTTCTCAACCTAAAGACCAACGAGGGAATTTGTGATGTTATTCCGATTAAAATAAATTTTAGATGCTTTGACACAACTTGTTTTTTCAATTTTAAAGAGTCAAGAAAAACAAAAGATGACTCTAGTCGCCTTCGATTTTTATTGAGCCTGAAGTGACGAGTGCTCAGAGGACCTTTTCTTTTAAGGAGTCTAAAAAGGAGAAAAATAGACTTCTCTAGAGATCTAGACAGAGGGGATTACTAAACCAATCACAAAACTGCAGAATATTTTTATGGTACGGCAGTCAATCTTCCTGAATGTTGTGTTCAGTGCAATGCGATCGATAGGGCGACAGACATGGCTTCCTAAGGATAAAGGATGCAGCCTATTGTGGTCTCCCAAAATATACTCGACGGTACATGGGAGCACAAGTTTGTACTGGCACTTGCCATCTCAGAGTGGAGGAATCACCCAACCAACAATGAAAACAACAGTTACCAAGTTTTACGAGGCCGGAATACGTCTCTAGCCTAGACCCTCTAGATGTTATGCGTTAGATTCCAAAGCGTTGTTAGATTCATTAAATTTATTTTAAGTTGATCTTGCTTAAAAATTTGCCTTTCAGGTTCACCGCGTGATGTGTATACAATTCCTAAAATGTAGTCTAAGATGATAAGCAAATGTTTAATCTTCTTTTGGCAATGAAAATCCTAGCTACTAAGG
This sequence comes from Pinus taeda, assembly GCA_000404065.3. Classification (NCBI taxonomy): domain Eukaryota; kingdom Viridiplantae; phylum Streptophyta; class Pinopsida; order Pinales; family Pinaceae; genus Pinus; species Pinus taeda. The sequence continues at coordinate 65,170 of APFE030151910.1, forward strand.
AAAGAAGGTTAAGAATCTTTCTACAAAGAGAGCAAAGCACACGCTAAATGCACCGTCCTAAATCAAACCAAGCAATCTAAATGCAAATGCACATGCATGTATTTGTTTTCATCCTTCTTAATGTATGAATGATGATAAGAAAGCTAAGTGAAAATCTGAATTATTTTCAAAGCGACAATATTCAACAAATTTCTTTTCTAAATGAAGTGAAGGTAAGAGAGACACTTTGCGATTTCGAAATGAAAATTTCTTTTCGACACTTTAAAAAATACTAATTCAAATCATATACAACAGCAACTGTATAATCGACTATCAAGAACAATGGGATTGTCTTCTAAAACTAAAAACAACAGCTACGACACTTTCAGATCAAGAAATGACAGTTCGACTATGCTACTTCTTTGCAAAAGAGAACTGAAAATGGCGCACAATACATAAAAACACCTACACTTATTTGCACTATGAGGCTGAATAATGTAAGAGAATGGGGTTTTCACATAGATACACTGACCACAGATAGCAAAACTCCTAAATAGGACTAAAAACAGTGAGGAAAAACCAAAGTCTAAAGGTAAAGTTAACCTTCCCTGACCATCGCACCTGTCACACAGTGAATTCAGTATGCAGCGCACCTACTGCACTCAGGAAGTGTGATGCTTACAAAATGCCTTGAAGGCAAGGTGTGATGGTACTAGTGCGAGACTTTGAATGAGTTTTTACTCACAATTTGCAATTCAGTTCAGGGATTTAGGCCGAGTAAGTGATGTTCAGTATATGTAAATCACAGGGGCTGATCTAAGGAGGTTACTAAAGCCACCACTTAGGGCAATTAGACTGTTTACAAATCGATTGTTTAATTCACAAAGAAAACCCAGAGATAGACTAAAGCAGCATTGATCTACTTTTCATTTTTATAACAAATGCGGTTCGAAGGCTAGCTGGCTTGGCTTCAGGCTTCGTCTGTAAGTTTGTAAAAGAAACAAAGATAGTCTAACAAACAATCTAGTCGCTCCCCAGCTGAGTCGCCATTTTGTTACCGGGAATAGTGTCCACTTGGATGTTGCTATTCCCACTAATACTGGTAGCTATCTTAGAAACAAACAAGTAAAGTCTACTTTCGTTTTCCTTTATGAAAATAGATAAGAGTGGAATAAAGGAGACCAACCTTAGTCTTGTGCTTGATTTCCTTGTTTGATTCCTCTCCTTCCTGATAGAGCTTTGCCACTTCTTCTTCATCTGCCCAGCTTCAAAGAGCACCTGTGGAATCATATCAACATACTACTATCGAAGAACAAATATCTATATTCATAAATAACACAGGACCAGATGTGTGTTAACCATACAAATGCATATATAATGAAACATACAAGAATATGGAGGAAAACTTGAATAGCTTTATTAAGATCAAAAGTAGCAAGAGGATTACAACCATATGTTCTGACCCAGCATCATCCTCTAGCAAGAAAGCCCTTCTTCAGCTCAAGTAAAGCTTAGATCACCCAACACTATGAATATACACCAGAAAACCATCAGCACTTCTCTACAAGATACAAGATTCCAGCCTCCGGATCTCTGTGATGAGGGATCCATATATAGATGATTGTAAGGAGGTGAGTCATATTCTGGGGTCTTGATTAGTGTCTCTCTGATAGTTCCTAATTCCACTTGGATAATGATGATCTCTTACTCATCCCTGGTCGAAAACAGAGAGGCAAGTGTCAGAGGGGAAGCTTCTAGAAGATTCCATGATCTTCCACCTCGCATTTTGTCCCTGCCATTTGTCCATTCCCGACCATCGCACCCTACAGAGGGGCCATTCAGTATGCATCGCACCCTGTACACTGGGAAGGTGATATGCATCGCACCCTGTACACTGGGAAGGTGATATGCATCGCACCCTCTGCATTAGGTTTTCAGTATGGTCCAGTTTTGACGATTTCTGAGCCGTTTTTAGTGGAGAACTTCTCGGAGATGATGTAATCAGCTGACCTTGTTCCTTTAGGCAGTGAAGAAACACTTTTAGAACTTAGGAGCCCTCAATTTATGGGCATTTATGATTGGGGTTGTAGTGCCCAAAAATGTCTATACCACTCACAATTGAAATGTGATTCACCTGCACTCTCCTACTGAGAACATCTGCAACCTGATTCTCCTTATCCTTAATGTACCTGAACTTGAAATAAAACTCACTAAGAGTAACCAACCATCTAGATTGCCTAGGATTTATATTAGGTTGGTCAAATAAGTACGTCACTCGACTATTATCACTCATCAGAATAAACTACCTGCCAAGAAGATAATGTCTCCACATCTTCAATGCATGAATGGTAGCTTCCAACTCAATATAATGAGTTACATATTTTTAGCCATGCTCATTCAACTTCCTTGACTTAAAGCATACCACATTTCCTTCCTACATCAGGACTCCACCAAGTCTTCTCTTGTAACCATTCGTACATACCATGAGCTCCTTATCAAGATCTATAATCTTCAAAACTAGAGCATTTGTAAGCAAATGCTTCAACTGGTCAAAGTTAGTTGCACACTCCTCAGTCCATTCAAACTTCTTCCCTTTTCTCTGTAAGGATCTAATAGGGTAGGAAAACTATGAGAAGTTCTTGATGAACCTCCTATAATAGCCTACTAGTCACATGAATGATCTTACCTCATCCACATTCCTAGGAGTTGGCCACTCCATGATAGCCTTAATCCTTTCCAGGTCCGCTACTATACATTCCTTGGAAACAACATGCCCAAGTAATGAACCAGAATCTGAAGGAAACTTCACTTGTTGAGCTTGGCATACAAATGATGCTCGCTCAACAATATCAACATTTTTTCCAGGTTCTTTGCATGCTCTTCCTTATTCTTGGAGCATATCAATATATCATCAATGAACACTATCACAAACTTGTCCAAATAAGGATGCAACACACTATTCATCAAAAACGTGAAATTAGTGGAGCATTAGTAAGACCAAATGGAACCACCACAAACTCATAATGCCCATACTTTGTTTGGAATGTGATCTTGCATATGTCTTCTTCTTTGATGCACATCTGATGATACCCTGATCTCAAGTCAATATTTGAGAACATTGGTTCTCCCTTCAATTGATTAAAAAAATCATCAATCTGTGGCATAGGATACATGTTATTGATAGTCACCTTGTTCAACTTCCTATAATCAATGCACAATCTAAGAGTACCATCCTTCTTATTTACAAACAATATTGGTGTAGCCCAAGGTGATACACTTGGCCTTATGTATCCCTTATCAAGCATTTCCTTAAGCTGCAACTTCAATTCCACCAATTCTAGAGTGCTCATCCTGTAAGGTGCCTTTGATGTTGGTGTTTCTCCTAGTAGCAACTCAATAGAGAAATCCACTTCCCTGTGAAGCGGTAACTTTGAGGTCTCTGCTGGAAATACATCCTAAAACTACTACAAAGTAGGATACCTCTTCAATACTTCGTCATCCTCAACATCCCTCCCTTTCTCACTGGAAATATTCACTACAAACAATACACACCCTTTCCTGCTAATGCACTTAGCTTGCATAGTTGTAACCATTCTCACTGATCTAGGCTTATTCTTTCCCTGCAATATTTTCTTCTCTCCATCATCATCCAAGCATCAATAGCCTTCTCATAACAATCTACTTTAGTCCTGTGAGTAAACAACCAATCCATACCCAAAAGCATGATATATGAACCCCATGGAATCACATTTATATGTGTTGATGTAGGCATACCATTCAACTCAAATGCACAAGCTCTCACCCAATGATGAACTCTTTTCTTGGTCCTTGTAGCCAACTGCACCAACCAAGACTCTGCATGCACTTCTTTACAAAAACAACACTTATCCACTTGGTCATTACTAACATAACCATAATTAGGTTTAGGATCCATAAAAATGGAAATAACTCGATCATAGATGTTACCTTCCATCTCAATAATGGATGTCTAATGATCCAACTACTTGTTATCAAGTGTTGCATAGATCTGAAGAATGCTCTGGCCAACATCCAAATTGTCTGTGCCCCTTGAGCACTATAGATTTGAGGTATGCCACCTTCGTACAATGGAAAATCCTTTTTGTGATCATCTTTGCCGCAAATCCAACATTCCAATGGTTCTCTACCACTACATTTATTTTTTTTCTCTCCATGCTGACATCCATGTCCCTTCTCAGCTACATTAAACTTCTTGTAAGGAGCCACATTTTATTTCTCACCTATATCTTGAGGTATTCCCCACTTCTAAAGCCATATTCCTTTAGCCTTCTCATTCCCTTTCAAATCATGGTTAGGCTCAAACTTCTGCTTTGACTGCTCATAACAGTGCTTCAGCTGTGGTAGTAATTCCTCCAATGATCGTGGCTCATCATATTCAATATGATCCTTGAATGATAAAGGAAATCCATTGATGAATATTTGGAGCTTTGTCTTCTCATCCTTGAGGTAAATTCATATGTCATGGAACCCATCTTAAGCTCATAGAACTCCTTATCCTTTCCATCATAATACCTCACCTTGGACAAGAACTAATTTATGAACCTCTAACATGATACCTCTGACACACTTCACATCTTCCCACCAAATATATGCTTTTCCTTTGAGACTGAAAATAGCTATCTTGGCTTTCATATTCTCTATATAATCATGCAATTCAAATAACTTATTCCTTCCAAGCAGTCATGCTTCTGCATCTTCTGATTTCTTCATCTCTCCATCGAATTTCGGAGGCTTGGCTTTCTTGAACTCATCTGGAAAGTATTGCTTCTCACTCCTCCTATAAGGATGATGGTGGTGATGACCATGATATTTCTTTGAACTACAACTAGAATAGAACCCAAAAGCACTACCTCTCCTATCAAGTGTATCCAACCATCTGCAACCTCTAACTTTATCATCTTTGTCCAACCTATATCTTGATCGAGACCTGTTGTAACAACCTCGGGTTAAAAGCTAATGTAATAAAGTTAATAAAGTAAAAATAAGACCAAGGTCATGGGACACATATTCCAAGTTGAATGTTAGGCAAAAAAAATCTAGTGGGTGTCACTTTCAGTTTATTATGACTAAGGAAATTGGCAAAGGAAAAGAGGCATTAATTAGAATTTTATTTATGAAAATAAAATAAATTAGGAGAAAAGGGAGATGAAGGGACACATATTTTCATGCTAAGGAAATTAGAGGAAAATGAAGAAAAAGGGAGACATCAATAATAAAAAGGCATCAAAGGATCAGATCACAACTTTTGTCAATTGATTTTTTTGTCAGTTTTAGCTTAGATCAAGTGAGAAAGAGAAAGACAAAGAAGAGCACCAAGAGGAGAAAGAAAGCAAGGAAAAAAAATGAAGGACAAGGAAAGCAAAGGACAATAAAGGAAGATTGGATCAAGCAGCTTCAGCGAGAGGATTTGCGGGTATCAATTTGCATGTGTGATTTCCTAGTTGGTTTGTTAATGCATGGTACATGCATTTGTGTATTTGGTTCTTTTGTTTTCATTGGCATTGGTTTTTCCTAGTGTGATAGTGGTTTTAGACTTTCCTTTCCATTTCCATATAGCCATGGTGTGACGGGATTCTTTTCGAACTTAGATATGGATTACCGTGTTATCACAATAAACACTTCGCATTTTAATTTTTTTAGAAAATGCTGACAGTTGTAGTGTGGGCATTTAAAATTGTAATAAACAAGGAAAAAAAATTTGATAGCAGGGCTATCAACGTTTTTTGAAATCTGATACGGTCTTGAGAAAGAAATCCCTGACAACGAGGGTAGCACCATTTTTAATTTTGGCTGATAGGCCAATTGTCAATGCCAAAATAAGTTTTCAAATTTAAAAAGTGGTGATTATGTTGACCACGTCAACTTCAACGATTTTGTTTGAACGTGTCTCCATTGTTTTCGAAGGGGTAAAGTACAAGGTGAAATCATGTTTTATCCATCATAATTAGTAAAAGGGTCATGTAACACGTTCTTTCATATGATGTGAATAGTATTTGCAATCATAACCAGGAAATTATTTGACCATTATGTTAATCCACCTTAATTTGTCCTGTAAGAAGTTAGATGGTAAATAATCTAGGATTTTTCACACTTGTCATTGAGAGATATTTTTGTTGTAGGGTTTCAGGATCAAATCTCATGGATAACATACACCAGAATGGGAAAATGGGGTAAGCTAGAGAGTAATGAGCCCAAGAGGTCGGATTTGCTAGACATCTACCCTGATATTATTTGTTTGTTTTAGTGAGAGGCGGAGAAGGTTTCTCTGCCAGTTTTCTGACTACCATGACTTGGTGGCTCAGTCTTTTTCACAAGGGTTTGATGGGAACCATGTAGAGGTGGGAGGTCTATTGTTTGAAGTTACAAAGCACACCATCATTGAGGCCACGGCCTTATCGATGTATGCTGAGAAGATATTTCACAGTCACGCTTTGGCAGGAATCAACGTTCCCTTCTTCTTCAAAGAAGAACAAAGAGGTCAGAATTGGAGGGATGGATTTCAAAAAGAGTGGCACAAGACCATTGGTATGTCCCCCTATGTCTCTATTAGCAATATTTTACCTCTAAAGGTCAATACAATAGAGTGAGCTTATATCATTTTTATTGTCTAACTCATCTAGTTGGGCATATCAAAATTAATATATGCTTTACCTGTTAGAGAGCCTGAGACATATGCCTTCTATATAAATACCACAATTTAATCCTTCATTTCATTTCATATTCCATAAGGCATTAATTAAATTGTTGATAGAAAACTAGTTAGCTAAATTAGGGAGAACATGGAATCATTTCCTTTTCTGGGGAGGTTTTCAACCTCAACCCATTAGGAGAAAAAGAGCTAGACCACAAATTTCCAGAAAGGTGAAGAAAACAAGAGGTCAGGCTCCTGTTGAACCCCCTACAAGTCATGAAACCCTTGGGACCCCATCTACCTCATCTGGTCCGAAGATCCCTAAGGCATATCAGAGAAAGAGTTCCTAACTTCACAAAGCAGAGCCTACATCCCTGGAGAACCTAGCAGTTGGTATTAACTCTTCCCATACTTTAGCCATGCCCTCAGAAATTTCCCCTGCAGACACAGTGGAACCAAAGGACCTGAAGGGCCAAAAAATAGAGATAGAAAAAAAAGAAGAGGGCCCTTCACCTAGTGTATTCAAGTAGGGCAACAGACATACCAAACCAACTAACAAACTTAAAAGTAACCTAAACTTGGGCAAAGAGGTAATCGATATTGATGATATGCCCCAAAAATACTTGATTATTAACAAGAAGAAGAAGCCTACATACTCTAGGAAGAGACAAAATAGAGAAACTATAAAAAGAAGACCAATGGAGATCAGGCAGAGTCAAAAACAGAGGTTGGATAAGGTAGATGTGTTGCTTGAAGCTGCTAGTAACCTCAACTAGGATGTTAGGGTATTGAGAGTCAGATTTTACCTACATATCCAATGAAAACACAGTTTTCACCTTATCGTTGACAATCGGCTCAATAGTTTTTATACACAACATAATACTCGAGAGAGTTGACCATCTCGTTGTCATCATTTTTGATAACATTGACGGGGCCACTATCGGCTATTTTGAACTAAAAACTATGTATATTGGTTGATAATAAAATGATCCAAGAGAAACGTTGGTAGTGTGCCTATCAGCAACTTTGGGGTAAGTGAGAAATGATAACATCTTCATTGTCAGCGATATCTAATTAGGTGGAAAGGCTGACCTCCCAGTTGTCAGCAAAAACTATGAACACAAAACCAATAACGTTGGCATCTGCATTATCAATGTTTTTTCCAACATAACTGAAGGAAAACAGGATGAACAAAGGACAATTTTTTATAGAGTTTGCAGAGGGACCTATTTCGTCGGCAAGGAGGCTGAGCTATAGTTTAGGGACCTATTCTACTTTCAAGGGAGTCAGTTAACCATATTATTTGTTTTTCCTAAACACTAGCATATTTTCCTATATTTATTCTAGGAAAGACATAATATTTAAGTTTATATTTTGCATACATGAACTTGAAAGATATTTAAAATATCTCAATTTTTGTAATTATGTGGTGACTATTATCATGCAAGTTGTTATGTAAGCCTTATATAAACAGTTTATGAATAATGAAATAGAGTTGGAAATTATTGGAAAAAACATCTTTGCAGTTTAAATATATTTGAGTAATCTTGAATGTATTTACAGTGTTTAATGAGCAGTTAGTAGGAAATTCATGTGTTACATCTCCTAGTCAGTATTTCTCTGTTATATAATTGTTTTCGTCCATGTTTGAGAATGTTAGTTTATGAGATTGGATTTCGTTGACGCTCCCTTCTTAAATTATCAGTCATTAATATTTGTTACTCTAATCATTTATAAACATTGTTTTCTTTTGATCCTCATTTCCTCTAAATCTCCCAAACAGTCAAAGGACTTGTGACTTTCATGCTTTGTATATCTCGCTCATTAGATCTATAATTTCACTTTTTTTAAGAAATATACTCCATGCCCAATGGTATGTTTTCCAAAACTACCCAACCAATTTTATCCCTACATCTAAACCTGGCCACCTGAACTCAATTGCAAAAAACCTTCTCTTACAACGACCATAGGGTAGATGATTTTTATGGAGAGATACCTCTGTAGGTTGAAGGGCTAGCTTCAACCTAAAATATGCTTTTAGGATACCTTAGGGTTTTTCTCTTCATCCAGGGTTTTCCCTAAGTGATAAAATACCAAAAGTTTTTGGAACCGAGTGAGGTGGTCTCAGGAAAATTCCCAAGGGTTGGGGGTGGAAGTGGTTTAATCTTCAGGAAGCGCTCAACAATGTTGGGTTGTGTTATATTCTTTCAACATAGTTAACAGGGGGTTTTAGGGGTACCCGTAACCCCACTTTATGGGGTCTGGGGCAGCACCCCAGAAAATTTTGGTTTTGGACCCTATGTTAGGTTGGGCGGACCCACCTATGGTTTTGTGCATGATTTTCACAAATGTTTTTTGGACGCGATGGTTTTTGGTCCATGGTTTTGGACGCGATGGTTTTCGGTCCATGGTATTGGATGCTTTGGCATGTATAAATATGTATTGTAACATTGAAAGGAACATAATGAAAAATCAAGCTGGTAGTCTCGGTTTTGAGATCCAGTGGGAAATCTCTGTGTATATGTGTTTTATGTGTTATGCTCTCGCATTTTTTTTTCCTGTGATTTAGAATTCGTATGCAGGTAATTTCTGTACGGGGTTAAAATCTACATTTGGTATCAGAGTTGTTTTGGCTTCAAGGGGACGCCTTTGT
>APFE030151910.1:80609-100801 GCA_000404065.3 Pinus taeda
AATTAGAAACTTCTTTTACAATGATTTTGTACTGGTGCAGTCCTTTACCAATACGCAGGCTGCAACCTGCAGAGAGCTACCACTCTCTCTCGTTTTCCAGTCTCTCCTGGAAGGGAGCTACAACCCCCTTAGCTCTTTTACTTCTTTAAAGACCACGTTTCATAAATTTTCAGACTAGATCCATGAACATCAAATAATCATCAAGTACATGTAAATCACCTAATCTCCTTATACAATGAACCAATGAATCACCCAATTCTTCATAATGTTGTAAACAGAAAAGTAATACCAGAAATCTAAACCCAGAATTCTGCTGCAATAGATAAAGATAGTCAACAAAAGTTTCAAGATAAGTCCGCAACTTCACCAACAGGGGCCTGCGTATATCCGCAGCTCTTCTGAGTCTGAATTGCGCAGATCCGCACTGGTCGTTCTTCTGCTCTGCGTACTTTTCTTCAGATCCGCACCTTTACTTTCTGACTTACAGCGTACATCCGCACTGTGCCTTCTGCTTTCCTGCGTACCTCGCACTTCACATTTTTCTGTGTTGTGTGTGCCCCGCACTGTGCCTTCTCCTTTGCTGCATACCCCGCACTGCACCTTTGGCTGCACTGCGTACCCCCGCACTGAGCCTTTACTGCGCTGCGTACCTCCGCACTGCGCCTTCGGATCACCTGTGGACTTCTGATTAGGGCCAAATTTACAGTCCTTCAATGTGCCATAGTCAGTCAAATCCACAGATCTGTTCATGCGCCCGAAAGATCACGACATGTCAATAGATTCATCTTAAGTTATCTCCTTGATTTAGATCTAGCTTTTAAAACCAAACACCCAAAATTTCAGATCTTAAGATATTCAAATTTCACGAGTGTCTGGCCAAGAGATCTCCTTTCCTTTTTATAGGCAAGCCTTTCTCAATACCATGGTCCAAACATATAAACACAATACCATGACCCAATACCTTGGGATCAATACTTTTTGGATGCAATACCCATGGACCAAAACGCATTTGATCAAAAAAACTGTCGGATAATACCATGAACTCATTCATAGAAGAATTCCCACGTCGCACCCGCGCTTTTTAAAAGTCATTGGAGAGCGTGACACTGGGGCCCCGCAACTTCTGAACGTTCACCTGCTGAGAATGTACACTCCCTTGGTCAAGTGTACTCCTGCGGGTCCGCATGCTTCTTCTAGGATTTTTTACCTGTGCGGGTAATCGTAAATTTTCCCAATGTAATTTTGAGTGCCTGAACTGAGATCTGCCACAAGAGTGAGTTGCCATCAAGTACAACACCTGTACCATAGAGCCAAACCAGAATCATAATGCCAACATTTTTTGTGCCTAGGACCTTTTAAAAGAGAAATTTTTAGTGTTTTTTACCCTAATATCGAGCAGTTATGATAATTTATTGAGTTTAATGTGCAGAACACGTTACAGCATAAAAATGGATCAACTTTTACTATGAGCAAACTCTTATCACTTTTCATGCTCTTAAAAATCACGAAAAAAGTGAAACCCTAGAGTCCTCTCTTAAGCCCTTTTCAGACCCTCGAAACATGAAAACATTGTCGAGCACTTGATTGTTCGAACTCGTAAATGTAAGTGAACAATCATCCACTCAGTATAATCTTTACCCATTTTACGGACTGAACTGGGCTATTTACGAAAAAGGTATATGTTGACTAATTATGGTCAATAGAGTTCTTTCTGCATTATTTTATCCTTTTTCGAGCTTGAGAGATAATTTATGAAAAAGAAAATTTTGGAGTTTACTTATGTTTTTCTCCTGACTCCCTAAAAAAATGAAAAACACTAAGATTTACTTTCTCTGGGCTTGTTAAAATTTTACGATAACAAAATTGTATGAGTTCTCTTTTTGTCTACGTTTCAAACTCTTTAAACATGAAAACGACATTGAGTTACCCTTTTACTAGACTCGTTAAAAAAAGTAAACAGTATAGGACTCGTTAAGCATGACAATATTGAACCACTCCTTCTTAAGGTTCGTTAAAAATACTTCAGAGGACGGATGAGCTTACAGGACAAGCATATGTTATCCTCCTCAAACTTGTAAAATATAAAGAGGTACTTTCCAGTAATGGTGGGGGGGAATTGGGAAAATGTATTCATTTTATATTCATTATAAAGGCAGTATGTCACTCTTCAACATGACACTCTGTCACACCTGTGTCCGAATTGGGAAATCCATTTGTCTTACAATTAATCGAACCCTTTGAAAGTCTTCAGCTGGTTTTGAATATTATAGTTGAGTCAAATGTTGCCAAGTCAATTTTCGTGTCGCTATGTGTTCAAGAGAAGTTCAACCTCAGTTCATGTTCCTTTGAAAATTTTTCCCTTCAATCGTGTCGGCCATCCCTGAGTCAGTCCTTGTAACTATTCTTCAAAACTTAACATTGTGTTTTGTGTCATAGGCCCTCCTGCGACAGGTCGCTTCCTATCGACATCAACTCATTATCTAGGAAGTTGATCTAGAAACTTTCAATACCTTGAAGCCAGCATTGTAATGGTAGGTTTCTCGCTATCGATGACAGATTCTCATCATTGGCCTTCAATTGAACGACTCTATGAGTGTTCGACTTCAAATCATCTTTTCACACTCTATAGATTGTATTGAGTGTACCTTGAGAGCCATTGTCATTATTGGTGGTTTCTCTCACACTTGTTAATGGTTCACATCATTGACCGATAATCAAGTGGTTCCTACCATGTTCGACTTTGAGACATTAAATCGCATGGATAGATTCATACTACGAATCTAGCCATGGAGATCAAGACCCTAGATCTAGTTTCATCAATCTAGGTTGTGAGGAGTTATATATTCATGATTATGTAGACAAATTCATAGTTGATGATTGTGCCCATACTAAGTCTACTATGGATATGATTTTTCAGTTTTTCGTACTTATTCATTGAGTTAATTTTACTCTGAGTATGGGAATTCCTACATCAGTGATGATTATATATTGCATTGTAATCCTTGAATGTTTCTTGCAGGTTTCCAACCATCGTCTCTGATCCAATCTTTGGCATGTTTAAGAACTTCATTCTTTAAAGATTTGTTTTTCAGACTCGCACTTTATGGGGCAATCTGTTACACATCATTTTGTCACCATGACACTTGACCGTTCAAATGAATCTCTTGTCATCCATAAACACGTTCCATTACACTCCCTTAGAAGTCAAACAATTAAAAACCCTTGAAGAAGATGTGAATTTTGGGTAAAATGGCTTTATGACTTGTTAAGTATGAACTGCGCACTTTTCCTAGTAAGTTTCCGCGTATTTGCAGCTTTTATGCCTAAGAATTGCATAGAACTATGCTTTGTCTTCCACTATATACTATATAGATAAATAAATAAATAAAAGTAAAAATAAAAAGTGAATTCCATAAGCATTGTTGGTCGAATATATCCCAACTGAAAGTTTCTAAGTCATATCTGTTTGAGCCATACCCCTCAGACCATGGAGCTAATTCCCTTTCATCAAGGAACCCTAATCCCCCAATTAGAGGATCTCATCCTTCTCTTTTAGATTTGAAACTTCTTCCTCTTGGCCTATAAATTGACTAGACGATAGAGGGATTGGGAGGTTCAAAAAAGATACACTTATGTTGTTGGATTTAGATTGGAGGGCTTATCAGCTAAGGAGAGGTTTAGAGGATTTTGAGAGGAACATCATGACATCAAGGCAAAGTATGTAAGGCTCTTCTTTATTCTTGAATTAATACAAATGAATATTTTTTCCCATTGTATTGTCCTATTGAAATGATGAATGATTTATGCTTCTTTTGATATTAATTAAGATAATATCAATTCTAATATCCTTGATCATTAGATTAAGCTTGTTTGAATTGTTATGATTACATATGCCTTTGATCTCTTTTATGTTTGTGATTGCAGGCCTTTTTGAGCATTAGGAAGCTTCAACGAGACAGAGCAGGGATCTTCATCAAGAATTTCGCAAATAGGTAAGAGGCTTATTCTCCTACTCTTGTATTTATAATTCGAACGAAATAAGCTTAGGGAAAGAGCTATTCAATTGTTTGTTTGTTTCTAGTTTACTTTAGGATCTAGGGAGATCACCCTTGTTAGCAAGAGGGATTTATATTTTGTAACATACGTAATGTTGTGGATCCTTGGCATGTTTTGGTTGTATGTATAGGTTCTAATTATAGCATTCAGAGCTACGATTGGAGCTGACAAGCAAGGAGGAAAGTAAAGCTTGTGACGGATTCCAAGTAGGCTTCCTTCCATTCTTCAATTTTTGTAAGGAAAACTCTATATTCTTTGCCTTTTGTTGTTCTAGACCAGTGCACTACGTCTAGGGAATTTACTTTTGTCCACAATTGTAAATTTTGCATAATACTCAATTTAATGGTATATCTAGGATGTTAAATCATCTACATACTAATGTAACTGGATATCTGGAAATCTTCTCCTACGTAGTTTGACTTTAACTTCGATCTACTTTGCAATTAACTCAATCAATTGTTCTTCTTTCTCCAAATACCACATCCACCTACAACAACACTTGATAATGTTATCCAATTTCACACAATTAAGGGAAAATCAAAATGGATTGCGCAAAAAAGCCCAAAGATAAACCATTGTGTCTAAACTTTATGATTTTACTAAAATGAAAAATTATACACAACAAAAAGGGTCTACAATTATATATTTCAATAATACTCTAAAAAATTCGAGATTTGCATACACCATTAATCTCCTTAACCTCTCTATCTCTTCATCCTTCTCAATGTCCAAGGTTTTAACTCTCAGAAGGGTTTTATTTATATAAATTATATGAAAATTTGACTCAACCTCTAGGATGGTCAATTCGTATCCTCCAAATTTAGAGAGGAGGAACAACATCTCTATTTCCCCCTAATAAGACTCATTTTTCTTACCTTAATTAAAAATCTAGTGATGATTTTACTTAGAGGTTGCACATTGCTATGAAAGTAAACCATGGATTTGTTTACTCACAAGATTTTACTCATAGAAGTGCAATAAAAAGTAGGGAATATTTTAGGGGCAAAATTTCGCTATTTGATTATTTTTTGGATATTTTCTGAAATAAAATTACAAAAAATAAATAAATTAGTCAATTTGGTGAAAAATTCACCCTTTTTTTTACATATATATGATTAAATGGATGATACTTGTCAAAACTTTTACCAATTTTAATAGTAAATTACATTGTTTTTAAATATTCGCCTACATTCTATATGTGTGTCTTTTCAAACTAGAATAGTCACCTATAATACTATACATTGGAAAAATATTTGAATCCTTAAAAAAATCTTTCATGAAAAGGTATCCTTAGTCCTCAATGTCCATTAGTGTCTAAAGAAGGTAGTGACAAAGTATAGTTAATAATTTCTAAAGAATCAACAATTGTACTATTTCCCTCATTAAGAAAGTTGGATGCATACGTGAACACAACACCAATTGTACTTACAGAAAAGTAACTCCCAAAACACATGAAGCATTATGGCACTTTCAATATCGATTATAGTGTACACGTAAAAATATATTTGAATAGTCAAGTAAAATTATAAGTGATTTAACATGTATAATTTATTTAGTTTGATAAAAGTTAAAGTGCATACTTGATTGAATTCTTGAATGTATAAATGGAGCACATTTGATAACAAAGATATATATATAATATATATATATATATTATATATAATATATATATATATATATATATATATATATATTATATATATATATCTTTGTTATCAAATGTGCTCCATTTATACATTCAAGAATCCCTCTCCCTCTCCTTTGCTTTTATTTCCTAGAGCACACTTTGATGGTGCGGCAAAGGACCATCACTTTTCTATTTTCTGGAATGGTGGCAGAGGTACTAATAACAAGGCAGAGGCCATGGCCCTGCATGGCCTGCTCTTCTTCTGTTCCTTCATGGAATTTCGGCCTATAAAAGTATATGGGGATTCGAAGGCTATTATAGATCATGTGAATGGATTACAGAAAATTACAAAGGATAACCTTATAGGATGGCTTCACATGATTACATCACTATGGGACTCTGCCTCTTTCCCTATTGCTCATATTAAGAGGAACCAAAATGTGCAAGCGGGTACTCTATCAAAACAAGGGTTGAACTCTCCTATCGGTATCTGGCATCTGATCATCACAATAGACTCCTGCGCATACGAGATCCAGCCTTTCTCTATGCCCGACTCATAAACACTTGCAGAATTTCTGTTTTTTGCTGATATATGACCTATCTTTTTTGGAACTTTGTATCCATCTAAATTTTCTGAACTGTCGGTTACTTGTGATCTAAAAATTTGCTATGTTTTCATGTACCCTAATGTTTTTTATTGTAGCTCTCGTTCTCTTGTTTTTCGAGGATTATTTCTAGGACTATGCTCCTCCAGATGTATTGCACATACCGCCTCGGTATTTTGCATAATCATAATATAATCAATATGATGCTTTTTCTTCTGAGAGAAACAAAAAACAAAAAACAAAAAGAAGAAGAAGAAGAAAGAAAGAAAGAAAAAAGAAGAAGAAGAAAGAAGAAAGAAGAAGAAGAAAAAGAAAAGAAAAGAAAAAGAAAAAGAAAAAAAGAACAAAGAAAGAACAAAGAAAAGAAAAGAGAAAAAAAGAGATATAAATATTTCATTAAAAAATTATTTGAAACTTGCATTTTAAAATGTGTTAGAAAAAATAAAGTTATTTTTAATCAACTAGAAATTAATTGCCTAAAAACCTATAAATAAGGAGAATAAAGAAGAACAAGGAATTCAAATTCAAATAGAAATGTGAAAAAATAAATGGTTAAGTTATTAAAAAGGGTTAATAATTAATAAGAGTAAATTAAAAAATTATCTCAAAATTAAAATAGAAAATGTGAAGATGCAGTAAAGATCCATCACTATTTTTTAATTTTAGAAAAAAATACTTGCGCATGTGGATGGCACATAAGTGGGCGAATAATCAATAATTAGTAAATAGAAAATTATACTTATGCATGACATGAACAAGTGGCTTGGACCACAAAGCTAATAAATGAAAGTTTAAGCGAGAGAACATACACACTTTTTCACCCTAATGCTAGAAGGTTGTCGTATTACTTAATTTTCTATTGGTGTGAAATAACTTAGTTCGTTAAAGTGTTGAAGAGGTGAGGGTATCATCGTTCAATTATACCTCATTACAGTTACAGTGTACGCGTTCTTAGGAAAAGAAATACCCATCCAAATTGGTAGGGTGGCTAGTCAATGGACTATGTAAAAATCGGAAAATTGAATGTCAGTAAAGTTCAACCTCACATTTCAAATGTTAAATATGAAAACATTTCAAAGGATCATCACTTTTCTATTTTCTGGAATGGTGGCAGAGGCACTAATAACAAGGCAGAGGCCATGGCCCTGCATGGCCTGCTCTTCTTCTGTTCCTTCATGGAATTTCGGCCTATAAAAGTATATGGGGATTCGAAGGCTATTATAGATCATGTGAATGGATTACAGAAAATTACAAAGGATAACCTTATAGGATGGCTTCACAGGATTACATCACTATGGGACTCTGCCTCTTTCCCTATTGCTCATATTAAGAGGAACCAAAATGTGCAAGCGGATACTCTATCCAAACAAGGGTTGAACTCTCCTATCGGTATCTGGCATCTGATCATCACAATAGACTCCTGCGCATACGAGATCCAGCCTTTCTCTATGCCCGACTCATAAACACTTGCAGAATTTCTGTTTTTTGCTGATATATGACCTATCTTTTTTGGAACTCTGTATCCATCTAAATTTTCTGAACTGCCGGTTACTTGTGATCTAAAAATTTGCTATGTTTTCATGTACCCTAATTTTTTTATTGTAGCTCTCGTTCTCTTGTTTTTCGAGGATTATTTCTAGGACTATGCTCCTCCAGATGTATTGCACATACCGCCTCGGTATTTTGCATAATCATAATATAATCAATATGATGCTTTTTCTTCTGAGAGAAACAAAAAACAAAAAACAAAAAACAAAAAACAAAAAGAAGAAGAAGAAGAAGAAAGAAAGAAAGAAAAAAGAAGAAGAAGAAGAAAAAGAAAAGAAAAAGAAAAAAAGAACAAAGAAAGAACAAAGAAAAGAAAAGAGAAAAAAAGAGATATAAATATTTCATTAAAAAATTATTTGAAACTTGCATTTTAAAATGTGTCAGAAAAAATAAAGTTATTTTTAATCAACTAGAAATTAATTGCCTAAAAACCTATAAATAAGGAGAATAAAGAAGAACAAGGAATTCAAATTCAAATAGAAATGTGAAAAAATAAATGGTTAAGTTATTAAAAAGGGTTAATAATTAATAAGAGTAAATTAAAAAATTATCTCAAAATTAAAATAGAAAATGTGAAGATGCAGTAAAGATCCATCACTATTTTTTAATTTTAGAAAAAAATACTTGCGCATGTGGATGGCACATAAGTGGGCGAATAATCAATAATTAGTAAATAGAAAATTATACTTATGCATGACATGAACAAGTGGCTTGGACCACAAAGCTAATAAATGAAAGTTTAAGCGAGAGAACATACACACTTTTTCACCCTAATGCTAGAAGGTTGTTGTATTACTTAATTTTCTATTGGTGTGAAATAACTTAGTTCGTTAAAGTGTTGAAGAGGTGAGGGTATCATCGTTCAATTATACCTCATTACAGTTACAGTGTACGCGTTCTTAGGAAAAGAAATACCCATCCAAATTGGTAGGGTGGCTAGTCAATGGACTATGTAAAAATCGGAAAATTGAATGTCAGTAAAGTTCAACCTCACATTTCAAATGTTAAATATGAAAACATTTTACAATAATTCAAGTATGAAAGTATATATTATCATTTGTACTCGAGTATCTATTATTATTATCAATTTATATATAAATAA
Source organism: Pinus taeda (assembly GCA_000404065.3). Classification (NCBI taxonomy): domain Eukaryota; kingdom Viridiplantae; phylum Streptophyta; class Pinopsida; order Pinales; family Pinaceae; genus Pinus; species Pinus taeda. The sequence goes on from APFE030151910.1 coordinate 89,548, forward strand.
TTTTGATATAAAATATGACTTCTTCTCTTTTTTTAATATATATAATATATATATATAATATATATATATATATATATATTTAATTTCATGAAAAAATGGTTATCTTTTGTATCAAACATTTATTATTTTCAATACTTATACCAATTATATATAAGAAATAAACTACTTTTTTCTATAAAATTTATGAAATATTTTAATTTTATAATAAAATAATTAAATTAACATTTTTATTTAGTGAAATAAAAATATAAAAATATGATGGTACAAAATTGAGTTAAAAATACTCATTTCTCAAGTTAAAATCCTATATAATAGGAAAAGTCCAATCAATACAATTCCAATCGTTTTTGGAAATAAAATTTATATGTAATGGGAAAAGAAATCCATTCCAATAAGTCATGTCTTAATTGTGTTAGAAATATTATAATTTCTTTTTTTATCAAAAAGGATAATTGTTGAATTTTATATTTATATATGATTGGCTAATCATTTTCTGAGTTGTATGATAAATTTAAACATTGAAAATATTAATGTTGTAGTTGAGCTAAACAAACCTAGTGGGTTATTTTGAGTGTTGTTGTGAATTATAAGTTAGATGTCATGGAGTCTAGTATCCTAACTAATTACTTTTATGAATATTATTGGTCTTCACTTAATGTCTCCACTAAGTTAGTTTGCTAATATTTAACCAACTAGTTTATTGCAAGTACCATCCTAAAAAAAACTCAAATATATATTCCATTTTAAAATATTTACATTAAAACAAACATTTAAATTACTAATTTGAATTAAACAAATAATTTTTTCATTAAAGTATGTTAATATTACTTTTAAATATAACATTAGAAATGTGTATAGATTAAATCCCAACACATAAATGAAACAAGTCTTTATTATTTTAATAAAACATGCCTTTATTATTTTTTTCATTTATAAAAACACCAAAATAGATACTCCATAATAATCAAAATAATACATTTATCAAATCTCACTATATAGAAAGTGGTCATTATTAATTCAATTTTTATTTATATTTTATTTATAATTCTTTTTAAATTATGATTAAAGAATTCATTAATTTAAATTTAAATCATCAAACAAAATTCCAAGGAAGATAAATTTAGATAAATTCAACGTGATATGGAGTGGTTTAACCTTTACCAGAGTTTCAATGAAGATAGATTTAGATAAATACAAAGTGACATGGAGTGGTTTAACTTATTGTTAGGATATGATTTATTCGTAAAATATAATTAAAAAATATTTACTAATCTTTTTTAAATTAAATAAAAAAATAAAAATATTATAGATAAAATTAGATAATACAAATGATATGGAATGGTTTAATTTATTGTTGAAGTATGAATTTTTGAAAATATAATTAGAAGAAAAAAATTATTTAACAAATTTTTTTAAATTATAAATAAAATATAAATATAAATATTAGTCATCACGATCAAAGAAATACATTCAAAAAGGTTAATGATTAAATTTTTTTTTTTTTAAAATTAATAAAAAAATAAAAGTGAATAATTGGTTAATTTAACTCAATATTACAAACAAATATTAATTTAAATTATTAATATTTATATATTTTTTATTTTCTTTAAAATATGATAAATATATGGATTTATGATTAACTTTATCACTTGAAATAAAACTCTTTCCTAATCTTAACTATATTTCTATGAAGTTTACTCTAATTTTAAACATCATTTCTATTACTATCACATTTATTATAGCTTTATTTTAAACACCATTTCTATGAAGTTTACTATAGTTTTAAATACATTGTAACTCTTAAGCTTATGCCAAGGTTTGCATAAATGTTAAAACATTTAATATAAGATTAATTTTAAAGCTAAATATACTAAAGTTTCTTTTGATGGCAGGTTGAGGTTGTTCAATGAAAATAAAGATAATAAACTTTGGTGTGCATATTGGAGAAAACATTTGGTAAAATGTATTATAATATGTTTTACTTAATAGTACCCCACCCTTGCTCAAGATTTCTACCCACCCCTCATCATAATATGTGTTTTAACCATGATATTTCCCCCCTAATATTCAATAAAAATGATAGTGGGGACTATGTTTTACCTAATATTTTCCCTACACCCTATTATAATATGTTTTATACAATATTTCAATCCATCACTTCCCCTACCGTTGTTATATGTTTTATACAATATTTCAATCCATCGCCAACCCATGTTCAATAACTTTCCCCTACTGTTTTATACAATATTTCAATCCATCACCCAGCCATCAATAATAATTGAAGGTATAATTCCCCTACCCCTATTATAATATGTTTTATACAATGTGAAGGTGAACAGAAATATTGGTTAAAACGTATAATAATAATATATTTTAATCAATAATTCTCCAAACTTCCACCATAATATGTGTTACTTAAAATTTTCATCCACCCTCACCATATAATAATATATTTTAATGAATAATTATCGTAACTCCCGCCATAATATGTTTTACTTAATATTTTCATCCACCCTCACCATATAATAATATATTTTAACGAATAATTCTAGAGTAACTCCCACCATAATATGTTTTACTTAATATTTTCATCCACCCTCACCATATAATAATATATTTTAACAACTAATTCTTGTAACTTCCCGATAATATGTTTTGCTCAATATTTTCATCCACCATCACCATAATATAATAATATACTTTTACCAATAATTCTCCTAACTCCTACCTTAATATGTTTTACTCAATATTTTCATCCATCCTCACCGTAATATAATAATATATTTTAACCAATAATTCTCCTAACTCCTACCATAATATGTTTTACTCAATATTTTCATCCACCCTCACCATAATATGTTTTACCACATTTTCACTATAATATATTTTACCCACCATTTCTCCACCGCACCATAATACGTTTTACTCTATATTTTCATCCATTCTCACCATAATATAATAATATGTTTTAACCAATAATTCTCCTAACTTTTACCATAATATATTTTACTCAATATTTTCATCCACCCTCACCATAATATGTTTTACCACATTTTCACTAGAATATATTTTACCCACCATTTCTCCACCACACCATAAAAAAAAAGAGAAGTAATATTTTTTTCAAACAAATATATATATTTATATATATATATATATATATATTTATACATATATATATAATATATTAAAAAAAATTATTTTTACATTCTCATGTAAGTAGCATATATATGTGAATGGTTGTTATCTTTCCACCTAGGTTTGAATCCTCGCTAGTGATATGATCAATTATAATACCTTGATAATTGTTGTTGTAATGGTTACATGTCCATGAATATTGTTGTATTGGCTTCTAGCCTTGTAAACTCTTAAGTGAGTATATTCATGAGCTAGCTTGGTATTGGAAGAAAGATTTCCTTATCTTGATAATTACTTGTGATGTATTTGAATTATTATTAGCTTCTTTTATGTCTACTTTTATCTTTTTATCATTAAGCAACTATCAAAACCAAATGCGTGAAGATCAAGACAAGTGACATAGTGTGTAGGCTCTCACCCAGGGCAAAATCCCTCTTTTAGGGGAAAACCCAAAACTTATCTTCGTTTAGAACTAAATAAAATGAAACAACCAAGACCCTTTGACCAAGGTAGAGACCTCCTTCAATCCATGACCAAGACCAAGATACCCTCCCACACCAAGATCTAGACATCATCAAGGCCAAACTATAACTGAGATCTCAATACCAATTAGGCCAGGATGTCCTCCCAAGTACCATCAAACAACCACGCAACCTAAGATACTCATCTCTCCCTCTCAACCAAATCAAAGATATCCATCAATCCAAGCATGCTTATCAATTATTCAAACTTCTGAAGAAGAGATCAACAAATCCTTTCTTTCATTGACATTCCTGCAAAAAAATTATTTCCAAGGGAAACACAAGAGAAAGGATAATAAACAAGCAAAAATGAAGCTAGAGATATAGAGGAAATCAACAATCAAAAGGAAATAAAGACCATGATACTTATCTTTTGTGAAAAGGTGAAAGCTCCCTCTTGATCTTGCGTCAATCTAGTCTTGTGAGGGATTTTACCAAAACAACTCAAGAACTTTCTAACAAAGCATATTAAATTTATAAACCCTAGGAATCAAAACAAAGATTAATCCTACAGTTAAACATAATAGAAACTCTATAAGATCTAAAATAATAACCTATATTATAAACAAAGGATATACAAGGTATAATAACCCTAAAGAATTAATAGAGTAAGTCTTTGACTTCAGAAGCTTCAGTCTTGATCTTCTTTGGAGGATTATCATTAGTGGCAATTTTAGCTTGGTCTCTTTCTCTCTTCTTGTTCTTAGGATTATCAAGACATTGATTCTTATAGTGTCTCATTTTGTGACAATGATAGCATTCTAATTTGGAAAGGTCAATCTTCCCTTGATTTTTCTTTGACCCTTTAAATTTCTTATTTCCTCCTTTCATCTTGAAATGGGCAAAATAGGCATTTGAGGTGGTATTCTCTTCATCTTCTTGCTTACCTCCTATAAAGGCAAGACAAGCTTCTTCTTGAGTACAGGTAGACCACATTTCCTCAAAGGAGGGAGAATTTTTCCAACTACTATTCTTGTTGCAAGGGTATTCCAAGACTTGAGTACAAGCAGAACGTATTCCCTCAAAGAAGGGATAAATTTTCCAACTATTTACTCATGTTGCAAGGGCATTCCAAGACTATGGTAGTCCTAGTAGCGCATCAATCACGAGTTCCTTATCTATGATTATTTCATCAATTGCTTGTAGTTCAACTCTTATACAGGTAAATCCTTACAAAGTAAGAAGATATTGTATCATCTTTGGTCATTTTAATCGTTCGAAGTTCATTCTTTAGACTTTCTAGATGACCAATATTCTTGATTGTAAATAACTTGGATAGAGCATCATACATTTTCTTTGAAGTATCTAGCGTGGATATGTAGGGAATCAAGTTTTCTTTAACTCCATCCACAATTGCTCATATCCATAATGTCATTTTTCTTGTATTTCTCTTTTCCATTATCATCAGTTGGTTCGACTTTTCCTTGTACTAAGTCCAATACTTTATTTCTTGCAAGGATGAGGTCCATCCTTGTTTTCTAGGCTCTAAAGTAAGAAGCTCCTTGAAGTTTGTTCTCATATTTCATTGATGAGGCCATAGGTAAACTTGTCAATGTTACCCTTGATGAAGTCTAGATATCTTTGTAGCCTTCAATAGGTTTTCTTCTTCAAACTAGCTTATAGGGAACCAAAACTTCTATATTACTTCCTCCTTGCAAATGAAATCCTTCAATAAATATTTCAAACACTTCTCTACTCCTTATGATCTAACTTGAACCCTTATGACAGCAATTGACCTTCAAGCTACCTTCTCCCTTCTCCTTCACCTTAGCTCCGATACCATGTTAGAAAACCAAAAAGGTAGAAATATTTCCTTATCTTGATAATTATTTGTGATGTATTTGAATTCTTATTAGCTTCATTTAGTCTTCTTTTATCTTCTTATCATCAAGCAACCATCACAACCAAATGCATAAAGATCAAGACAATAAGTGACACAGTATGTAAGCTCTCACCCACGGCGAAACCCCTCTTTTAGGGGAAAAACCAAAAATTCTCTTCTCTTCTTTTAGAACCAAGTCAAATGAGACAACCAAGACCCTTTGACCAAGACAAAGACCTCCAATCAACCAAGTCAACCCCCAAGAAAGTTAGTCAATTTGTAGTCAAGTTCTCCAAAAGTCAACACAAGTCAACGCCATTTAAGCTCAATCAAACTCAGATCTCGATCTCCTACACCAGAATTTCGGCCTCTACTGAAAACCTGCAACTTTCAAACCTCATGCAACTAAAAAATCTCGCACATGTGGGAGAAGTTCACAAGTTTTAGGTCTTCCTTTCTTCATTATGGTTTCTTCTTTCTTTCCTTGTCAATTTCCCTCTTATTCTTCTTCCCAAGATTACAAACCCAATCCTCTTAAACTCAGCCTTTATCGCAGTTGCAATAACCCTAGCCAATACTCGAACATGTGAGGGAGATGGATACAAACTTCAAACTTTGGCTTCTTCCTTTTGCCTCCTTGTTTCTCCTAGACCTTTGCTTATCTTCCTTGCTATTTTATTTCAGATTGAACTTATATTTTCTTTGATGCAACAATAGGTCCAATGCTTGCTTATATATAGTCTTCAAGGGTGGTTGAATCCCTTCAATGAGGTCGATTTAACAATTCTTGAGGCCAACCTAGTGAAGGAGGCACAAATTACATTTTTGACAAAAAATCTTTTTTAATACAATAAGCCCAAGAAGGGTCTAATACAAGATGACAAGGCCAATGACTCATGACACAAACCCTAGAAGCACACAATGGGTGCTTTGACCTACAAATATAATAAATTGAGCATGAAAACCATGCTTATAAAATAACATTTTTCTTTTCTTTTACAATAATTTATATATTTATTTCTTTTTACAAATACATATAATTACATCATGTCATCAACTAGACAACAATTATGAACAATGATACTAGTTACATTTTCAATATATACCCACAACCACACTGTAAACCTCGAGTTGAGAAAAAAGTAATTTGTTTCCACACAAAAAAATAAATAAATAAAATAAATATATAAATTTTATTTTAACATTCTATTAACTTGTAATGTTAAAGTTTTACTAACCACATGAACCAAAATTGTATACATCTAATATTTTATGATAATAATAATTGTTTCATTTAAAAGTCATAGCTTACACGATAATAATCAAAAATTGATATATGGGTTCAAACTCACATTATAATGGACCCCTTTATATTTTATATATATATATATATATATATATCACGACAATGTAAAGGCTAAGCATTTACATAAGTGGCAAATACTACAACAGAAACCCAAATCTACCCACATTTGTTCATTTGCATTCATATCCTTGAATTTGATAGAATGAAATAGACTAGTCTAATGAGGCCACAATTTTACCCAGAAAATATTGGAAAATCTAGGTCACAATTGTCAAGCTTCAAGAATTTTTGCCCCAAGGATTTTTAATGACGTTGAATTGATGCAGGAGCATTCATGTCTAGTCAGCAATGTGATAGTATGATCACATGTTGTGACTAGCAAGGGGTTGGAAGGCAAGATATTAGTTAATTTATTTATTTAAATGTGTGTGAGTGTTTATTTATTGTCAAATATGGGAAAAGGGCATAATAACTGATTGATCCTCCCTCTATGGGGATCAGACCAAACAGTTAGATTTATTTGGTTTAAATAGAAAATGAGAAAACTGAAAGCTTGATTTAGCGTTTGTTTAGAAAAACGTGGAGTTGAAGAGACTTTTTAGGAGAGTAAAAGATTTTTGGTTTTGAACCAAAATTGGTTCATGAATCCACTTTTTGTATAAATTGTGAGCTTTTGTTTAATTCAGAGGTTAGCTAGACTAGGCGAGAGACGCTGGATAGGTTAGCGAGAGGTTTGAGAAGCAGAAAGGAGAGAGTGAGGATTTCAAGACTGAAACAGGTTTTGTTATTGTTGTAATCAAGCCAGAAGGCGAGACTCTATAAATAGTATTATATTGAATAAATGTTTCAGTGCATGTGTTAATGGGTCGTTTGTATCGGGATCCTTTGCCTTTCTCGATGTGTTTGCCTACGAGAAAAACTATACTTTCCTCTCTGTTTTACGCATGAAACTACAAATAACAGTGTTTGAAATAGTATGAGTATCCTTAGTTCCATAGCAGTGTTTGAGCGCTTTATACCCAGTCATTTATCCAAAGACCTTCCGGAGAAGTTATATGAGGAATCATAATTGAAGACAGAGTGTGGCCGAGAATCATTTTAACGTAGAGTTCATTGAAAATAAGCAGGATCAAGACTAGAGGAAATAGTTGCGAGAAGGCTCAATAGTCGTTAGATCTATAAGATCAATGGTCGAGATTTATCGCATTGGCGGAAGTCCTTGTGGATAGATCGGGTCTTAACCCATTGCAAACGCCGATTGCAATAGTGCGATGCAATGTGGGCCGTTGCATCAGAGTTGATCGAACGGCAGAGGATTGATCGCATATTGGAGAGTTGATGTGCCAAAGAGAAGGTATTGGAATGTCAATAAAGCGATATCTGATAACCAGAGATCGGAGATCGGGCCAATCAAGATCGAGATGATTGGAGCAGCGAAGCGGACCCGATCAAGTTTATTAATGAGGATGTATAAGTTTTGAAATATGGCCTATGCATTTGTGGGCGGGTTTCTGTGTAATTTTGTGTAAATGCGGAGATTGGGGTCGGAGGAGTGATGAGGTATATATATATGTGTTAAAGACCCGCAGAAACACTGATTGCAATCAGCGATAAAGATACAACCTCAAAAAGTGTGCCAAGACTGTACGAAAGGCGGAAAAGGTAGGAAATGTGGGGTTTTCCTTTGTAAATGGATTTTAAGGGATTTAACGCCAATATGTGGTTTTGTGTGTTTTTATATATTTTAACCAATGTTTTAAGGGGGAAAGGTTGATATATGTGCGGCTTATGGTTTTATAAAGCACTGAAAAGGGCTTTAAGTCACAATAGAAGGATTTAGGATGAAGGCTTTAATAAAGTCTTATATAAAGGTTACGAAGGGTTGAATAGCCCCGATAGAGGGTTTGAAGCGGGGTGATTGTGTTCCGATATAAAGGAACTAATAAAGGGGCCTTAACCATTGACAGTTAAATATTTGACTCCTTATGGAATTAGATAGCTGGGATTATTGAGTAAAAGCATTTATAGGCATACTGTGGGTATGTGCAGGGGTAACCCTGCATCATTTTGGTATTAAAGCTAGCTCAATGCTCTGTAAAGAATGGTTTGGAAATTATATTTGCACTGAAGAGAATTTGATATAGATGGGGATCAGACTACAAAGAACACTGAGATCAGAATGGGGAAGCAGTGAACTTCTGAAGAAGGCTTGGTAAGAATGTTTAAATTTGATAAATATGCAAAGATCTGTTTGAATGTCTGCAGAACGACAAGGCACTGAAATTTCAAAGGTGAAGATGTTTTCCTTTCAGGAAAATGAAATTTCTGGGTAAATTGATTGCATGTTTGATTAGATTGAGATGAAAGATTAGAAGTTCAAGATGAATAGAAAAATAGTTTTCTATGGTATTGAGGTCATTTAAGTGATTTGAAGAGTTTTGTGAAAATTGAGAATGATTGAGGATTGCCGAAAGTATTGTTGAAGGCAATGATATTGATGGTTGAAAGAACAGAGATTGGGTTTAATAACACTGAAATAAGAACCACTAAAGGAATGAATTTTGGAATCTGAAGAAGCAGAACAAGATTTGCTTACAAACAGGTTATCAGAAGGAATTGATAGTGTTTGTCATAAATTGGCAAATATAATTGACATTCAAATCTAATCTTAATTGATCTTGAAAATTGAAGAGTCTATTATGAAAAGTAGAATGGGAAATAGTCGTTCACTGTATGGAGTCTTTTGAATGGAAAGTCTAAATGAAATAGTGAACAGATGAATCCTTTGGTTGATGGAATGGGAATTAGTTTTAAGGCATGTTTGAAGGAAATATTGCAGGTTTGAAAGATACTTTGATGTATCTTGAGATAAGATTGTGCAAGTCAATAGAAGCAGTGGAATTGCTGACAGGTGGAATGAAGTGTACTAGCATCATAGCATATGAACTCTATAAAGAAGATAGAACAAGAAGAATCTCAGATGAGTAAAGGTGACAGTCGACAGTAAATGAAAGTATTGAATGAAAGAAGGAAGTGGGCAATTGAAGATGCAGAGCCTAAAGCAAGGAATATTCAAGAGGAGGTAACAATTCCAACAAGAGGAGTGCTGGGTAGAATTGTTAGTCAGTGAAAGGTTCGAGGAAAATACCAATAGATACCAAAACATTGAACTCAATAAAGTTTGGTGAGGCATGAAGGAGACTTGTTACAGGTGAAATGGAAAAAAGATAGTTGCAGCTCACTAGTGAACAAGGAAAGTTCACTAGAGGAGGGAAAGGAATTTACTATTGATAGTCATGACAGGGGTACAGATGAAAGTCAGAAACAAAGGGAAAAGAGTGTTGAAGCAATTGGACCCAAGGGAATGAGTAAAGAAGAGAGGGACATAGAGTTCACTGAGATGAAGGCAGAACTCAGTCAGTTGGAAAAGCTGGTATTGAAAGGAATTAGAGAAAAATGGAAACAAGGATTTTACGTGGAAAGAAGAGTTAAATGCCCTGTTTGAGAATTGTTTGCTGAAAAATTAATACTTCGAATAGTTGAGAATGAAGAAATAGAATACATCTGTGAACCAGAGAAAGGATCTCTCCTTGAGGTAGAAGACAATGATGACAGTGATGAAGAATTGATCTATGCAGATCAGAATGAGAGGAATGTGTTAATAGTATCATCACAGACAAGAGGATCTCGTATTTTTGGGATTAATTATTTTTGTGAATGTAAAATTACAGTTATGCAGCCTAATGAATTTGAACCTATGTATAAAAAGGTGAAAGAGGCAGAGGCAAGAGAAACAAAAAAAGAGATGCATAAGGACTTTCAAGACTTCAACTGGCGGAGGAAATTAAAAGGTATGGCTAAATGGTCATGTCTTCTTTTAGTGAAAACTTATTGGATCATATTTGAAGGAATTTTAAAATGGATAGAAGATCAATGGGAAATGGAAACAAGAAAGGAAACAAATGCATTGCAAATTTGTGAAGTGGACAGAAAGAATGCTGACACAGAGAACTTAGCTAAAGAATTTAAGCCAAGGAAATCTTTGAAAGATCAAAGTCTAATCAAAGAGGAAGAGACATTGTTGTCTTATTTAGACAAACTGAGTATTGGAAGAAATTGTGTAAAACAGGAAGGTATTCTACAAACTTATGATGAAGTTGCCAAACATAGTCAAGAAGTTGCAATCCCAGAAGTTTTCTTTAATGAGGAAGAATTTCTCAATCACTTAGTGAACTATCAGAATAGTTCAAGAAAGCATGAGGCGCTGATCACTGAGGCTTCAAATGAAGAGCCTTGCATTTTTGAAACAGACATGTTGTGTATGTTTTCAGGTTTGACAGGTGATGAACAGCGATTGGACAAAGTGCTTATGCGTGTTGATGAAGAAGTGAGATTATTGGAAAAAATCGCTGAAGCAAAAAGATATTTTGAGCATGTATTTAATAATCTTGAGAATGATGGTATTAA